>JAJJMC010027464.1:2426802-2522232 GCA_023531435.1 Papaver californicum | reverse complement strand
CTCAAATGATTGTGTTTTCTTCTGATGGGTCATACTTGGTTTTTAAACTCTTGATGTCTCATGCTCTTGATTAACAATTATTCTTTTAAAAACCTATCTTTGGCATATTTAGATTAAATTGAAAATAATAATTGTTAGATGTTATCACTGAAGTATTGGTGAATGGTGGAATCTTAAGCCCTAGTTTTTCTTCATCCATTTCAAAATCAAATTGTTTTAATTCTCTTTATTTTCTGTTATTAAAAATTAGGTCTAGAAATTAAATCTTCACAAGTCCGAGAATCGAACCTATTTTACCACTATATTAAAAATCAAGGCTAGAGGTGAGGTTGAAAGGCTTTTTAGGAGTTGAAGCTTGCAACATAGGTTATTGAAAGGGACGAGAGGCGACGACTCTGACACAAAGAAGGATGTAATGACGCGAACGCTTTATATGGGATGTCATTGAATTTTTTTATTGTTGTTGTAGATTTTTGTTTGGGACGTGGAGCAGAACTTTTACCTGGGATGGTGATGAGACTAAGGCTGAAGCTGGGGTTGAGGATGATGGTGACCGTTAAATTCGTGACGCTTGCTAAGATTAAGCCTTCCTCTTGACCTCTTCGTTATAACAACATCTTATGGATTATTGGATGTTGTATCGATTACTGACCAGACTGCTGCTCCAACAAATATCTCTACAAATTTTGGACCCCGAATCGGCATATGTATTTATTAGAATGTTTGTCATCTCTTTATAGCAATCTTCTCAGATATGAGAATTTTTATCCCCATTATAAAGGGAGAATGTCGAGAGATATCCCCTAGCAAAGTGATCTTTTGGATAGAAGGGAAGGCATGGAGGTTGGTTTTGATGAAGTGATACTGGTCCCTCCTTGCCTAGAAATTGTAAAAAGTCTCTCCAAATCTTCATGGGTGACAAGGTTGGATTATTGGCTCCTTGATTGTCCTCTTTGAATAAGGATCTCGTCATTGTCTTGAATGTTGATTATGAAGATGTTGATATTGGTAGTCTTGGAATCGTTGATTACTGTAACTGGTGACATATTGGTTCTGGAGAAAGTTGTTCCTCTAGGGTCTTGAGACAAGTGAGTAACTCCTTCTGAGAGGTAGCCATGTCTTCTTGTGTTCTGGCAAGAACCTCCTGTCTTTGCATCAGATCGACCACGTTGAGTGTCGTTTGGGTATTTTTGGTGTCTTCAACATCCGTCTTACCAGGAGGAGGTGTGCGATGGAGGATTGGTAGTAACGGGAGTGGTACCAGAACTGCCACCACTAGTGTTAGCAGAATTGACATTAAGAGTTGTAACCGCTCCAGACCGAAGATCCACCATTTTGAATAACTAAAATTTGGATTTTGTAATTGAGAGGTTGATCTCCCTCTGTGGGCGCCAATTGTTTTAGGGTGAAAACAAATATACTGTAAAAGACTACTTTCAAGTAGGTTAGAGAGATCAAGCTCGAACAGGACAAGCCTAAACCAAGAATTGGCCGTTCACGTCCTGCTTCGATCACAAAGGTGGAGAAGATTGGGTAGGTCTTAGGGAAGGGAAGCAAAGAAGGTTGAGAAATATCAGTGTGATGAGTAATTGTAGTGTGTAAAGAAGAATGAATTATCTCTAGGATGAATCGTTAATTCTGTATCTTTTGTCTCTTAGTTTTCTCTTGTCCTTGTTTCGAATAGATGAAGCCATCTATTTATATTTCTAAGAAGACACACTAATTCCTCGTAAGTGGTGGAAGTTAGAGAAGAAATGGAGATTTTCCTATGATACAATAGCTTTTGTTACAAGTGAATGCACGTGTTTTACTTGTTGAGATAACAAACATTAATGTATGTGAAGGTCATAGCTACAAAAGGAACAAATAAGTTCCCGATAACGTACTGTGATGTATTTACAAATAATGGGTTTGCCAAATATATTTTTATGCCATTGAAACGTTAAATGGATCTGGACTTGTTATGTCCAAGTGATGAGTGCAAAATTTACACATTTTAAGTATCGTTTTCTTACACTTAACTGCTAGATTTTGTGTGAATTACCTTGTGTTATTATTACTTTTGTATTTTATGTCTTTTGTTAGGTTATATCTCTAAAAAAGGAAGTGGAAATGGAGTGTTACATAGGAAGAAAGGCAAAATACCCGGTAAAACTCATCCAAATCCAGGATTTCTTCTCATCATCTCGGTGTGAAAACTAAGCCATCCGCGAAAGAATGAAGCATTCCGACTTTGTATGAAGAAGTTATGGGAAAAAAGAGAAGTTAAACTTGTCGGCTTCCCAAACCGACAGTTAAACGAGTTCTAACTGAAGAGTGATAAAGGCACCATACTTTTCTACTAATGGTTTTAAAGAATTTGAATTTTGATAAGAGCGCCAGGAGTTTGGTTAAGGGACACTTTCTTCTTCTTTATAGTTTGAACGGAGAAACTAGGTCGAGTTTCTTCGTTATATATCGTTGCAGCCAATTTCCGCCAAGGTTAACTGCGTCAAGCATTGGGGCGTGATTTGATATTCTTAAACCAAGTGCGAGACGAGTTTCAAGTGAGAAAAAAATTCAGGAGGAAACTCGTGTTTAGACCGAGAAGCAGGATAAAAAGATTTTATGAGAAAAGAAAAGAGAAAACAGACGAGAAGAGAAGTTGGTGGATGCTGTTATGGATTCTGAATCGAAACAGAAAAAAATAATAGCATATCTTGGAATGATGGTTTAAGACGTGATTGACAGTGATGGATCATGATGAGCCGTTGATCGATAATAGTTGATGGCAGTTATGACGATAAAGATGGAGTTTCAGTTCATGATTGGTAGTGAGAACCAGCAGTGGAAGAGAAGAGGATTGATGAGATTGAGATGAAGCTCAATTGGAATTGATAGTGACTGCAGTGGAATCAATGCTGGTTGCATTTGTTGTTCGACTTTGTGATGGTTGTATTTTTTGGAGGGAATGTGGCTACTGCTGTTTTTGAGAGCTTGGTGCTAGGATTCAAAATCAGTGAAGATGTGGATGGTGGCTGCAATCAGTGGAGTTCGAATAACATAAAAATAGGGAGGATTTCTTTCAATAAATCTTGAGAAAAACAGGGTAATGGGATTTTCTCGTTTGAAAGACAGTTTGTGAGAATATAGCCAACTGAGTAAACTAAAACTCAGATAAAAAGAAAACTCTCGTTTACCATAGTTATCGAGGAAAATAAAGAGATAAGAAAAATTCAGAAGAAAATAATTGACGTGGCAACCTGAGTTATCGAGGGAAAAACGAGTACATACTTATCAGTTTTGCATAACTGACAAGCAAATATAAGTTGATTTTGAATACGGGTTGGGCCTCCTATACTGCAGCATGAGCCCATTGATTCTGATGGTTGATAAGTGCATAATTCATATGATTTTATTATCAAATCCATACTAATATTTATTATAATTCTTGCATATTACTTGTTATTACGTTTTTTTTTCTATCTTCTGTCTTACATTAGGATAATCATCCGAAATCAATGGAAATGGTGTTAAAGAGAGCTAAGAAGAAGAAATGAGTTCATTCCGACATGCAAAGTAGAAGTCATAGGATGGAACACAACTTTGAAACAAGGGTTCCAGGAAGATTTACGGTTAGGAAAAGTATCCAAGACCTAACCGTAAAAGAAGATAATTTTGAAAACAAGTTCCAGGAAAATTTACGGTTGGATTGGACCTAATTCTGAGTTTGGTTGAAGATATATGAATTTTTTTTTAACTTCCATTTTGTAAAGGATTGAAAGACGAAGCCAACCCAAAAAGAATGAGGTGAATCGGACATCGTATGAGAGAGTTATGACCAAAACAGTGAAATACAAAAGAGTGTCCATGAATAATTACGGTTGAGTTTATTGGACTCGGACCCAACCATAAGTCTGGGGATTTGACAAGATTTTCTTGTCATAATTTAGGTTGGGTTGGACCCAACCATAACTGGGGAAGTTTGGCACGTGTGTGGGATTTTAAAACAAGGAAAACACGGTCCCGGAAGGATTCTAAACCTAGATTTTGTGGATACTATAAAATAAGACATCCAAGACATTAAGAAGACACCTTTTACACAACTTTATAAGTCTTGTAGGATATCAATAACACAAGAGGAGAAAGCTAGGGTTTCAGAGCGGTTCCATTATCGTTACGATTTTCCATCTATTTTCTTATATGTATAACCTGGATGCTTCCACATCCATGAGTAGATACATACCTAATTGATTGAGGATGAATTCTAAGTTCTAAACATGATTTGAGTTTTTATATATGAATTTATTTTGAAGTTCTTTATATGATTATCATTTTTTTTTTACTAATATGAATGTTCATACTTGATTGATAGACTGTTTAGGTGGCCAACTAAATTGATTTTTTAATTAATCTAAAGCTAGTAAGAGTTGGGATATATGTAATTGTATCATAACATCTTAAACAAGAGAGAACGTGAGATCTTGTAGAGGGATTCTGTGGAGCAATCACGTGTAAAAATAACACTAGAAAGTGGACCGAGCGTACTGAGTTTAACTACTAGGATCAAATCTAAATTCACAAAACCTAAAGCATTCGATTGAATTACGCCTTGAGAGCGTACTTCAGGGTGGTTCAGCTGGATAGAATCTGGAGACTAAGCGTACTTGTTGACCAGTGATATAAGAAATTTTGGGGATAACTAGGCGTACTTGTTATCCTACGGTTGGTGATAATCTATGATAAATGATTAATATATGAGGATACTAATTCAATGATTGTTTAGTAATGAAGAAGGATTCCTCGATCATATTTCTCTCCATTGCTTGTAACTTAATTACTTTTAATGGATTTGTTAATTATTTTCAACCTAAAACAAACCCCCCTTTGTGACGTTTGACAACTGAAACACCTTGCTCTTCGTGGGAACTAATCCTATTTACTACTATATTATTCATTAGTGTGCACCTACGACATGCAACAATAGTTATTCTATGAGTTTTGTTCATGACTTTGGCTAACTTTCACAAGTTGTGGCGACCTATTCCGACCGAGATTCGAATACAAACACTTATACTTTTGAGATATCTATATAAAAGACACTTCTAATACCTTTGATACATCATATCATCTACAACACAAGAATCAAATGAGTTTGGAGCGAATTAGGGTTTTTCCCTTTAGGGGAAGAACCGTGAAACTTTCTTTTTCTTTTCCATATTCTCTAGTATATTTTCCATGGGTTTTGAGAAACCCATGAGTAGGTAACTTTCTTTTATTGGTTAGGGATGTAATATTAAGTCCTATACATGTAAATCAATTTGGTTGGTTAGTTTTAATGTTAATAATCTCTTTTATTGCTTATATTTTACTATTTATATCGCCATATATGATTGAAGACTTGCTTATTTAAGTTGCAAATTAAATGGTCATGTGTTCATATCTAAAGCTAGACTAGGGTTTGAAATCCAGAATTATTGAAGAATTCTAATCACAAGTAGCAAACCATAGTTGTTAATGACGAGATATTACCATGAGATGTAGAAGTTTAGCCTACGTTAAATCCATGTGGATCTTGCGCCAGATTGCTTAGAATAATCTCAACTCACGAATCCCAATGCTTTCATTGGGTTAAAACTTGAGTGGATCTTGCGCCAAGTTATTCATTGAGAAGGATTCAAGAAGTGGCTCTTGCATATTTGATGATACGAGGAGTTTTTATAGAGTAAGCATGTGATAGGATGCTCTAGGGTTATTGATATGAGAAGGATTGGACATTCATTCTAATCGATTGACGATCAGGTTTGGTGATGGAAGATGAAACCTCTAACCAGTATTTTATTTCCTATGATAGTCTTTATTTACTTTGTTTTATTTTTTTATTATTTTACTTTAGTTTTATTCACTATAACCCCCCTTTTTGGTTACATAAGAAGTTGAAAACAAATAACAATTACACAGCTCCTCGATGAACGATCCTTACTACCGATATATTACTTGTTAATATTAGTGGAAAATATCTAAAATAATTTGTTGCACTTACGACACACATTACCAAGTTGGAAATTTTAGTATTTTTTTAGGTTATAACACCCGACTCATACTATTAGCTTCCTTGTGCTTTGAATGATTTTATAACAGTTCTTATACTTTCATTGGGTACCAGTTGATTTCTTTCTTAATTTTGCACGTTGGTTTCTATGTAATATCTTTTTGTTCACTATATGCATGTGTAACTTCCGAGTACACAAGGTATATGCATGTGTATCTGTTGAGTACACAAGCTATATGGTTGTGTACCCCTACTAAGTACACATCTGTTTTTTGTAATTCTTTGTTTTTGGACATTAATGATGTTTGTAATACTTTTTGTATTTTTTCTGGTATACATTCTAGGAGTAATTGTGAAATGAAATTTTTTTGATGTAAACCTTATTTAGTAATTATACGACTTATTTGTTGTTTTTAATAATGACCAATTACCGTAAATGGAAAAGTTATTGTAAATGAATAATAAAACAACATGTGTATTTGTATGTTTGTTGATGTGTGCCTGCTAAGTGCACTACCTTCTAGCTATGCAAGCCCGATAGACATGTACCTACTAGATACAAAATTTATAAGGATGTGTAACAACTGAGTACACAAGCCATATGGATGTGCAACAGCCGAGTACACAATCATATGCATGTGCAATTGCCGAGTAAACTAGCATATTGATGTGTACCAGCTGAGTATACTTTCCATATGGATGTGTAGCTGCTAAGTACACAAGCGTTATAGATGTGTACTTGTTGAGTACATAAGCCATTTGCATGTGTACTTGTAGAGTACACAAGACACGTGCATATGTACCTACTGGAAACACAAGTCATACGTGGTGGTGGTGGCAGTGGTATTGGCGAAGGAGATGGGGGTGGCCCATGTCATGTTACCTGCTAAGTACACAAGCCACATGCATGTGTACCTGCTGAGTACACAAGCCACATATTGTGATGGCGACGGATGTGGTGGTGGTGACGACGGCCATGGAGGTAGTGGAGGTAGCGGCAACGGTGGTGGCGGAGGTGGTCGTGGTATTGGTGGAGGTAGCAATGGTGGTGGTGGTGTTGGGGGCGATCATGCTGGTGGTTAAGGAGGTGGGTGGTGTTATTTTACTATATTGTAATAATTTGTGGCCTAGATTAATTTTTTTTTAATTAAAGACTTGTTAATACGGATGATCAATGGGTGGGGCCTTAGCCTAATTTCTCATAATACTAAGTGGTTTTGTTCCAATAGAGTCCATAAAATTCAATCAAATAAGCACCAAACACGATTTAGATTTTGTAAATAGGGTCTCAAGGATATTGAATACGTTTTCTTAATCAATATATGATTACTTTTTTTTTCTTCAAAATATCAAGTACGATTATTTTTTTCCAGATTTTTGATAGTATGATATTTCATGTGAACAAGTTAATACTGGTTTTGATACTACCAATTTCTTGAATAAAAATAATATTTGTGATAATGGTTACAATTCAGAACCATATGATGGTAATGAAACATTCTACATGAAACACAATGCACATATACAAATGGTGCTTTAAAAAAGAATATATATAAATGATATAAACTTAAGTTGGAATGTTATTCGATACTGCAAAGGAAGCATATAATTTTTATAACAGTTATATACAAAAGACTGGTTTTAGTGTGAAAAAAAGATTAGCTTAAGTATAAAAATTGAGAACAAACAATAACAAGGAAAATTATAAAAATATTTTGAGACAGTGGCAAGTTTGTTCATGTCCTCAAATATATAGATATTTGTACATATTTAGAGAGACTACAAGATCGTTGTAGAGCACCTGTAGCTATTTATGAGCACTGAATTCTTAATTCACTAGCAGAATATGTGTAGAAGTGCAGAGTTCATATTTGATACAAAATCAGAAATATGTGTGACTATTTTTATGTTTCTGTTGTTGGGCAGAAGACAATTTTACGAATCTCGCCTTTGTCAAAAATTCACCATCAACACCCAGTCCAACCTTAATTTATTTTGATTTCCTAATATTTACTAATCCACTTTCCTAATCACTTCGTTATTTCTTAGTATTAACCAGATTTCTGATTTAACTATATATAACTCAATTTCTTTCCTCTCCGATCAATATTCTTTCTTTCACGCAAAACCCTAGGATTTTGATTTATGATTTTTTTAATGGTGTTATATATAGGGTTCACACATAAATCTAGATATTTTCTTCTATGTTTTCTTTTTACGATTCTTCCTTATATTCAATTTTATTGACTGTCGTTTGTTGATTTTTAAGGTTTGTTTCTTTTGCTCGAGGAAAATTAGGAAGAAACTTGCTTTCATACTGAATTGATTGTATACTCCTATAATTTAGTAGTTACGTAGGCTTGGGCCAATAACTTTCTAACCACTGTATATGGGCCAAAGCTCTTAACACCCGCATTAGTAATAAAAGAACCTGAGGTGTAAGTAAATAAGATGAGACAGAAGAATCCAATGAATTATTTCAATCTCAATCACTTGATGAAATATCCATATCCATAATTGATAAAGGGGATACAAATACGGTGTCTTTGCTAATGGAGATAAGTAACTAAATACGCTACTATGATCTGAGTAACTAAACGCGCTACCAACTAAATATTGGGATTGTTTCTAATGGTCGGGGTTGTAGGCCTCGACTACCATGACCCGACTAACTAAACATGGTACTATGAACCGACTACCTAATCACCGGGGTCGTAGGCACCGACTATTATGACCCGACTGATTAAACATGCTACTATGAACTGACTACCTAAACACTAGAATCGTAGGAATCGACTATTATGACACGACTAATTAAACACGATACTATGACCCAACTAATAAAATACCGCAATCCCCGACTAACTTACATGCTGATCAAAATATTGTTGGGGGATACAAACCGACCGACCAAACAACAAACAAAAGTCGAAAGGCCGAGGTGATACCTAGTATATATATATGCAATAATCTAAAAAAGATCTTATTAATCATGTAAAATATTAACTTAAGAATTTTCATGTATGGAAATGGGAAAAATTATTTCTAACTCAAAATATATACTAGTTTTTAAATTAGAAACCCAACAATAAAATAATATAAGCTAAAAATCCAAAATTAACTATTATAAAAGTTAGTTATAAGACTAACCTTCTATTAAATTTGGAAATTAATTTCAATCGACAAAAATTGATGTCAAAGTTATCATACAAACTTTTTCCCCTAAAATTATTCCTTATTATTCCTTTTTTTACTCCCTAAATTATATCTTTTATATATACTTTTGTCTCCTAAAATAACTCTTATTTGTTATTTAAAACAATTATTTTGTTTCTCTCACCAAGTTAATTATTTGTCTCTTCAGGTAAAAAATAATTTTTAATATTAAAAACATAATATTTCACTTAAGCAAAAGTGAAAACAAAAATTTTAACTTTTTCACTTGAAACATTTTCATTCGAAATACAAGTAAAAAATCGCAGTTTTCATCAGCAATAATCGGTTTCTATTTGTGACAATGACAATTTTCACAGGTTTGCAACTGGTGAGAGTATCTACTTATTGTGACTAGTGAAAATCATAGTTATCATAAGTTGAGATAGTTATAACTATCAATGAACCGATATTTAGTATGTTTTTTCCAATAAATATGTTTGTAAAATAAAAAAATAAGGATATTTTAGGCATTACAAAAACATGAAATCTTCTGAAGAATCCAAGAATAAGCTTTCTCTTTTCTAGAAACCCATCATTAAGATGACATATATCTAGAACCCATAATATATATCTAAAACCCATAATATAAGATGTACATTAGAAAATAATAAGTTTTGAATTGATTTTGAATTTTTATTTACTTTTTATGGCTAAAATGCCCTCTATTTTCTAATTTTTACTAAAATATTTAATAGAATTTTTTATTACCAATTTTTATGTAGCTTGATATTTATTTTCGGCCGCCGGTTATGGTAAGGTCAATTAGATCCAATTTTTTAGACTCTTAATTAATTGGATGGGTTATATTCTTGTGATCCTTCACCCATGAATACAGAAACATAGTTGTAAAAACATAGATTCTTAATTAATTGGATGGATTCTTTATAAAGATCAGCTTAAGTAGAGTTCATAGGAGTCATTTTAAGAGCAGCCAACTATGCTTGGTTTAGATTTACAGCTTTGTAAGCCACAAAAAAGATCAAGCAAGCTCCCAAAATTTCTACTAAACAGCTTTGTAGTATGTAGAAAATAGACAAACAACTAAACACAAAAATATATTCAAGAATATACATATGCAAGTATAATACCATATACCTCTGGAGAAAAATAATATACAAGTTTAATAACATATACCTGCGGAGAAAAATATTATTTTCACGGATATCAACGGTGGTAACAATATATTTCACCATAATAATATGTGCAAACAACAGTTTGTACATCTTATAAATGTGAAAACGACATCATTCACAACAATGCTACGTGAAAACTACATCCTTCACAACAAATCTATACACAAAACAACATATAAATTCGCCAAAACATAAAAGTGATTAAGCTTTCTTTTAACGAAATAACTGAATTACACAGTCTAACAAAATTTATGTCTTCATATTAGGAACAAACATGCAATAAAAGGTCAAGCATATAACTGTTTTCTTGCTTTTATTCTTGGCCCCTTTGGCATATTGTTTAGATGTTTTTGAGTCTACTGTTTTCCTTTTCTTCGGCGTCAATTTCTGAAAATCATCTTAAGAACTAGAGAACAGCTCTTCACCACGAATTACCGCCATTGTGTTACGAATGATTCACGGTCCTGAACATTATAAAATTTTTTTATTAAAGTGAGCTCTCTAGGTTCACAACTTAGCATTTATACAAAAATGGGAAGGTGAAAATTCAAATCTGCTTGTCAAATGTGAAAACTTAATGAATCACATGGTAACCAATTAAAAATTATCAACCATGTTAGACTTTCAATATATAATTAAGAACACAAAGAGCATCAAACAGCACAACCAGTATGGGTCCAGCAAATAAAATTAAAATGACAAACAAAGATTTTTTGTTTCATATAAACCGACCCAGTCATAGAAATATTTTGACATCAAACCATAACACAAAGTAAAAAGTGCATGATGAATGGGGTGATTTATTAATCGAATCATACAAAATTATTGCATACAAAAAACAAAGAAAAACATCATTCATGGGGTGATTAACTCCAACGGTACTGTAAATTAAGATACAGTTTTTTGGTTTTAAAATGTATCTAAAGGATTCACGTAATTTATATGGCAGATGTTAGGTGCATGACTTTGTTGAAAAGTTACATTTGCAGAATTATAATGTATTTTCACCTTTGTGTTAGCATTATCACCCCAGGACCTGCTTTCTCTCTTGGCATCATAGGAAGGCTGTGATTTAGAACAACGAAATATCTGGGAAAGAGACTCAATTCTCCTCTGTTGCTCATTCCTGCATGTAATTTTACTATTATTGTTCAAATGACTGCAAAGTTCAAATTGAAACAAAAGAAAATATGGTGAATAAAACCACAAATGAAGGTGGTAAGAAATGCTTCCGATACAATTTCAAATATAGTGGCACCAATTTTTACACTGGTCAGCACTAAATACAAACCGCCCCTATGTTTACATACATCATCTAAATGGAATAAATACCAGTTTCAACCCTTTAAGAATCCATAGTATAAAGATTGTGTTCTTTTTATAAATGTACAGGACCTTTCTTTTTTTTAATCTCTTTGCTTCATCTCTCTTCTTCTGCATGTCCAACTTACTAGAGTCCAGAAAATGACGACATCATAAAAAAAATAGAGCAATAACCACCAATTGAGGTACCTTACCTTTTTATATGCCCATGGATCTTGTTGTGTAATTCAAATTCTTTTTAGTGAAAAATCCAGTTTTCATCGTCCATTTCTAAGGTGAGTTTCAACTTTCACTCATATGAAAATTCCAACTATTATCATGTTTCTAAGTGAAAAATTAAATTATCATCCATTAGTTAGATGAAAAATCAAATTTTCCTTGTTAAGGATTTAGGTTTTTTTTATTAATCTTAGAAGTGTTTTAATGAATAACTTCCAGGTCAAATTTTTTACTGAAGGAATTAGTTGTTCAACTTTTTTTACAAGGGATAATTGGAAAAATACCCTAAAAATGTACTCTGTTGGAAAAATATCCCACAAAAAAAAGTTCTGGGAAACTACTCCACCGTCTAGTTTTCCATCCAAATGGTGTTAAGTAGTCAAACTAGGCACACATGTGTGTTCGGACACACCGGACTTTAGACAAAATTAGCCTTTCTTCATGATGTAGGCACGTGACAACCTCAATGAATGAACGGTGAGGACTTACAATTGTGTAAATATACCCACACCTTTTTTAGAAATGGCTATCGTGTCCTCTACTTATAAGTTCACAGGATTTCGACACATGGCAGTCTCACGACACATGGCAGTCTCAATGAATGAACGATGGATATTTAAAACTGTTTAAGTCCACATATTCAATAGATTCAAAACAACATGCACCCAGACTTATAACACACTGATTGCCTGTATACCTTTCTAAGAGGAACCAAAGCCAAAATCCCAACAAAACATAAAAAAAAAAATGCAGTCATCCATACAATTCTGGTTCCTTATAGCTCCCTGGAGTATCAATTCCAGCTTGCTGATATGTTCTCTTGTTTAATCCCAATAAATAAGACCCAAATCCACCTGCAAACCACTAAAACATAAAATGAAAAAAATGAAAAAATTACAAACACACACATAATAGAGAAGCAGAGATGCTTAATTACGGATCCAACACATAAGATTCTCAAAATAAAGTAATATCCACTACAAATTGTCTCTAAAAAGAGACACAATTAACATCATTACCAATGTCTAAAAGACCACCAGATGTTCAAAAATCAAAACAGCACAATCCAAGGAGAGAAAAAAAAATTAAACATCATATGGAACCTTGTTCTTTCTTTGTAAATGACAACCATATCAATCTTGCTGGCATAGTTTCGCCAGAATAATAAAAATGCTGAATTGGACATTTACAAGCAAAAATGAGCTCAGACTTGAAGTTGTCTGAGTTTATATCTCTCTCCCTATACATATATTTTAGTTTAGTGCATAGTTACACACAAGATCTCCATATCCTTCCTTCAAAAGAAATGACGATGACAGAAACATCGTCATGGTATCGTCTACGATCCCCTTGTGGTATCTCAAGCAACTCATAAAAGTCCAAAACTGTGGTCAAAGAAAAAAAGCATAAGCAAATTATGTTGGAATAACTAAACTTTTAGTTTCTGAATATAATTTGCAATGGGTCAGTTAGTGTTGAGATTTAAAGCCTTAGCAGCTCTTCTTGCTGCACGAAACATTACTTCTTCAATTAGATGTTGTGCAGGATCTCCTTCGGGAGATGAAGTAATGAACGACTCAACTTCAGAGACTGCTTCTTCGTTAGTGAAGTATTGATAAAGACCATCTGAAGATAATATCAAAAATCTGTCTCTATAACCTAGCCTATGATGGTAGAGAGACGACAAACAGTTGATGTATGGAGAACTGCCTACAAAATCAATTCTGAAACTTGAAGTGCATTTTTTCACTTGGGCTGCACAAATATACAACTCAATATTCAGATTTAACTACTAAAATCTTCACAAAAGAGTGTTTTTTGTTGAACCGACTAACTATAAATGTTTCATAACATGTTTAATAAAATAAATGTACCTGTTTAAGAAAGCCATCACCGAAAGCTCGAGGAACCTTCAATGACAACCACACCAGATCCAACACAGGAAAACACACAACAGAACAAACACACAACAGAAACCCTAATTACCCCTTTCTTCTTCCTTCCTTAATCTTCATTGAACCCTAATTTCAGAAAAAAATGACCAATTTCAGAAAATTAGAAATCAACCATAACTAAATCAAATTAATCAATCGAAAAGCATAGCTTGTTAATCATGTTCATACTACATTCAATTTCATCCAGAAACAGAAAAACCCCCAATTTTTTAAAACCCTTTAAATCAATTTTCATTCAAAATCAAATTAACATAGTTAATAATGTAATTTGGGGAAATAAAAGTCTTGGGTTTCAATTTACTTACTTGTTTATGCTGTTAATAGCTCTGTAATAGTAATCATAACTACAACTGTTCCTTCTTCTTTTAATCACCGTCGGGAAAACTCGCCTCTTTCTTCTTTACTAACTCAGTTTATAATCACCAAGCTTACTATGCTAACCAATGTCTCGATCTACTGATTTGAAGAAAAGGATCAACGAATCGCCACACACTGTTTCTGTTTCTGGTTAGGGTTTTCTGCTAATGGAGAAAAAAAAAATGAAAGAGAAAGAAGATGAGCCCGACCTTATGGTACGTGTGGTCTTACAAAAATGATAGTGTAAGATACCTAGGCATCAATTTTCCAGGTGTTCAAACAAGATCAAACAAGATCTACACACGTGGCCCACCTAAATGATTAGATTACATAAGAGTAATCTGGTAATTTTATCCACATACGAAATCTCGTCAGAAGAGATATTGACTATTTGAATGAAAAACTAGACGGTGGGGTAATTTTCCAGAACTTTTTTTTACGGGGTAATTTCCTAACAGGGTATACATTTTTAGGGTATTTTTTCAATTATCCCTTTTTACAAACACGTTGAGTGCGTCTTCCCGTTGATGAAGAGATATAATTTTACCAGTTGTATTGAGCTCCTTTAATAACTTTTCCACCTGCAAATTTGAGTTATAAAGCAACCCATCGATCACATTCCTTCATGAATTCTGAAACACTCCAAAACCAACGGCATGCAACAACAATATTAATTTCCTATTACTAAAGCAATCAACAGAGGATAAAGAAATTTGTGAAGAATATATTTCTTGCCTTGATCTTAATTGATTACAATATATGTATTTATATACAAGAGAAAGTAACAAACTAGGAAATCTTATAACTAGGAAACATAATATATATTGGTATATTCTTGGTGTAATGCCCAAGTTAGGAAACTAGGCTTAATATTTGTCCACAATACTCCCCCTCAAGTTGGAGTGTGCAGGTTACGAACACCCAACTTGCCAAGAAGATAATCAAATTGTTTTCGTCCAAGCGCCTTAGTAAAGATATCAGCTAACTGGTCTCCTGTACGAACATAGTGAGTAGAAATAAGACCGTCTGTAATAGCATCCCGAATAAAATGGCAGTCCACTTCTATGTGCTTAGTACGCTCATAAAAAAACTGGGTTTGCAGCAATATGAAGCGCAGCCTGACTGTCACAATAAAGCCGCATGGGAGAAAAATGCAAAACACCGAAAGATCGTAACAATCCCTTTAACCATTTGAGTTCACAAGTCGTTGTTGCCATGGATCGATACTCGGCTTCCGCAGAGGACCGAGATATGGTCAATTGTTTCTTAGTTTTCCACGAGACTGGCGAAGAACCAAGAAACATATAATAACCAGTAAGTGAACGACGAGTTAAAGGACAACTCGCCCAATCATAATCACAAAAACCTGTCACACGCGGATCAGAATTTGTACGAAGTAAAATTCCCTGTCCAGGTTGTCCTTTCAAATAACGAACAACACGTAAAGCATCTTCCCAATGGCGTACTCGAGGAGACTGCATAAACTGAGCCAAAGTATGCACCGAGTACTCAAGGGCATATTTGCGTTGAGATAAGAAAATCCCTTGTGAACCACGTGCCACCTCCAAGCCCAGAAAGTACTTCAATTTTCCAAGATCCTTCATGTGAAAGCAAGTATGCAAATAACTTTAAAAGAAGAAATCTTATCAGAGTGAGTGCCAGCAATAATCAAGTCATCAACATAAACCAGAACATCTAGAAAAGTATCATGTCGCTTATACGTAAAACGCGAATAATCAGAATAGGACTGAGTAAATCCATACAAAATTAAGGCAGAACGAAGCTTTGCAAACCAATTTCTAGGTGCTTGACGAAGACCATACATAGACTTACGCAGTCAACATACCATACCAGGAGAAGCACCTGAAAAACCTGGCGGAGGACGCATGTAAACCTCTTCAGTGAGGTCACCATGAAGAAAAGCATTACGCACATCCATTTGATGAAGTTCCCATTGTTTAGTTGTAGCAAGTGCCAAAAGCACTCGAACTGTCACCATTTTAGCAACCGGGGCAAATGTCTCTTTATAGTCAATCCCTTCCTTTTGATTATTTCCCAAAACAACTAACCGAGCCTTGTATCTCTCAATGGAACCATCTGAATTATATTTGATTTTATAAACCCATTTACATCCAATTGCCTTCTTTCCGGGAGGCAACTTCTCCATGCTCCATGTCCCATTAGTTTCTAAAGCATGTATTTCTTCTTTCATACCCGTCCGCCACTTCGGATTCTTAATAGCCTCAGAAAAACTAGTTGGTTCCGTTTCTGCAGTAATAGCAGACAAAAAACGTTTGTGCGGCAAAGAGAATTTATCACAACTAACATAATGAGCTAAGGGATACGGAGTACCTGAGGACTTTGGAGGAGTGAGTGAAGGTGAAATGGGATCATGACTCGGTGTAGTGTAACAACGGGCGGTGTGACAAACATAATCATTCAAATGAACTGGTGGACGTCGAATACGCGAATACTTTTTACCCATATCGGAAATAATCAAAGTATCCATTTCAGAAGACCCAACCTGAGCTCCCAACTCTCCCCCAGTCGTTGTGCCTAAATTCTGTACAGTATCATGAACATCAGAAGTATCTAAATTGCCGACGCCAACATACTGCCAGGTACTGCTGGAAGAATCGCGCCTGAATTGTCCGTGTTGACGCTGCCAGTTGCCAAACTACCAGAATCACGCCTTGTTGGAAGAATCTCGACTGAACTGCCTCTACTCTACTGGAAAATGCATGCCTGAATTGTTTGTGTGGACGCCAGACCCTGCTGTTCCTGTGCTTCTGTCAACGCCAGGTGCTGCTGTTCCCAGGTGTTGTTGTTCCCAGGTGATGTTGTTCCCAGGTGTTGATGTTCTTGTTGTTCCCAGGTGCTGCTGTTGACGCTAGTTCCTGCTGCGTAACTCAACAGCACTACGCCAGTTCCTGCTGTTAACGCCAGGTGTTGTTGTTCCCTTCCTGCTGTTAACAGCACTACTTGACTTCAAACTCAACGGATGAGAGTCTGACACCAAAAAGTGTTGTCTACTAACCTCAACAGCACGACCTGGCGCTGAACTCAAAGGAAGAGAGCCTGACATCAAGACATTTTATCTACTGACCTCAACAGGAAACTATGAACGCAACAAATGTTGTCTACTTAATTATCTCTTGTTGGCCACATCACTTAAGTGGACATCATGTTCTACAAACAATCCATCATTCTTTAAACGTTGATCACGGTTCTGAAATGATTTCACGTCAGGTTCACCAAACGGAAACTCCCCCTCACTAAAAACAACATCACGAGAAACAAAAAAAATATTTTTGTCGAGATCATACAGCCGCCAACCCTTTTTACCAAACGGGTATCCGACAAAGATACACTTTCTACTTCGAGGAGCGAATTTATCATTTTCTTTGACCCGAGCAAAACATAAACATCCAAAAACACGAATCGCATCTAAACTGGGATTCCGATTAGCAACAATTCATATGGAGTCTTTCCTCCTAATACCGATGAGGGTGTCCGATTAATCAGATAACCAGCAGCTAACACACACTCTCCCCAAAACCGAAGAGGCAGGTTTGCCTGGAACCGTAACGCTCGTGCAATATTCAAAATATGACGATGCTTTCGTTCTACACGCCCATTCTGCTGAGGTGTACCTACACAAGAAGTCTGAAACACTATACCACTTTCACGAAAATAAGATTTCAAACATGTAAACTCGGTTCCATTATCACTACGCAAAGTTCTAATACGCGCATCAAATTGACGATCAACCATTGAACAAAAATCTTTGAACACTCCTGCAACCTCAGACTTCTCAGCAAGCAAATAAATCCACACAACTCTAGAATAATCATCAACAATAGTTAAGAAATACACTGCATCACAAGAGGATGGCACGCGATATGGACCCCATAAATCACAATGTATTAAATCAAAAATTGCACCAACTTTATTAGTACTTAAAGGAAACACATCTCTAGTTTGTTTGGCCCGAAGACAAATCTCACACGGCTTTTTATTCTCCTTACTAACATTTGAATTTAACAAAGTTCCTAATACTCCATAAGAGGGATGACCTAAGCGCCGATGCCACATTTCTACAATGTCCTTCCGCTGCACCTTGTGTATCTGCACCGCTGTCACACCCTGTAATATATAGATCTCATTCCGATATTCACCCGCTCCAATCATTATCCTCGAGATGCAATCCTGTATGACACATAACTTATCAGTTAAGGTGATAAAATATTCAGAAGTAGTAAGAAGTTTTCCCACAGACAATAAATTGCAATTTAACTTCGGAACAAACAAAATATTTGTCAGCGTAAAACGACTTCCAAAGTTTACAGTTCCTTCTTTGGTAGCCATCGTAGTATCTCCATTTGGTAACCCAACAGGACACGCCTCAATATCTCACACGTTAGTCAATAATTCTAAACTACCTGTCATATGATGTGATGCACCAGAATCAACTATCCAATCAATATTTATCGTACCGCTAACTCTTTCGCTGGAATTCTCCACCTTTTTCTTAGTGTTCAACATATTCATCAAAATACTCCATTGTTCATCAGTAAGAGAGTGAAGTGAAGCTTTGTCTTCCTCAGTCACCCTAATCTCTGCCTTTGGTTCACTCATTCATTGGACCGCATTCGCCCTAGCCTGTCCACGTCCTCTACCAGACCCACGACCGGCACTAAATCCAGCTCCACGTCCACTTCCGCGTCCTCTACCAGCATTCCACCCTTCCGGGTATCCGATAAGTTTATAACAGTTTTGGACATTATGTCCAGTTTTTCCACGGTGCTTACACTGTTCAACCATATTTGTACAGTCACCGCCAATTTCTTTAGCTTTAGAATGTGTGAAGAAATCCATAGCCTCTCTCCTCTCCTCATAACTCCTCGCGACTTCGCGATGCTTTTCTTCACTAATAACCATTGAGTATACTCGATTAAGGTTAGGAAATGATTCCGCGTTCAATGTTGTGGAACAAACTGTTCCAAACATCGAATCATCAAGTCCCATCAAGAACTGATGCACTTGATCGTCCTCACGTCTTTTCACCAACTGCTCTGTGATTTTACACTTGCAACCTTTATAGTTACAAGTTAATATCGGTTCATAATTATTGATTTCTTCCCACAACATCTTCAGTCGACCGAAAAATTCTGCTACAGTCTGTCCCTGTTGTTTGCAGTTTGCTAACTCTCGCTTCAGTTGCTGAATACGTGGTACATTCGCGACCGCGAATCTCTCCTTCAAATCTGCCCAAAGCTCTTTTGCATTCTCCCGATATGTAACGGTTGAACGCAAAGAGGGTTCAATGGTGTTGAAAATCCATGCTATCAACATGGAATTAATCATCCACCAATCTTCAATATACGGACTTTCATCTGCCGGTTTCACGATGGTTCCATTCACGAAACCCATCTTTCTCTTTGCCCGCAATGCAACTCGCATCGCTTTAGCCCATTCTTCATAATTTGTTCCCTTCAATTGTACACGAGTGACAATACTTCCAGGATGATCTGCAGATGTCAACGTGTATGGTGTAATGGATAAATCCGATTTACCCTTCTCGACATCTGAACCATCAGCCATTGTCAAAGATGATAACTCTAAGAACTTGGCTCTGATACCATAAAGAAATTTGTGAAGAATATATTTCTTGGCTTGATCTTAATTTATTACAATATATGTATTTATATACAAGAGAAGGTAACAAACTATGAACTCTTAATAACTAGGAAACATAATATATATTGGTATATTCTTAGTGTAATGCCCAAGTTAGGAAACTAGGCTTAATATATGTCCACAATAGGGGACCTCGTAGAAAATCGAATTATCGTCCATTACATAGGTGAAAGATCGAATCAACAAGGGACATCCCTTTCCAAATGATGGTAGAAGTTGACGATGGAGAGTGAAATGGATTTTGCTCGGTACTGTGATAATCCGTAGAAAAAAAAGTGTGATTATCGGGGAAAAAAAAAGACAAAGAGCTTACCGGCTAATTGGTCGTATGTTGATTGATGGAATTAACGGAGAAGATCTAACAATTTCTTTTGGCTAAACAGGTTAACAGTTCGACTGTGAAGGTTAAGAATAAAATGGGAGTTTAAAACGGCCGTGATAAATTAGAAAACCCAAAATTTTGGGGATTCTTGTGTACATAGGGTTTTTGACTGTTTTTCAACGACCATAGAGTAAGGGAAACCGGACATAAAATTAGATAATTTTTAAAACGTGATAACTAATTATTTGTTAAAATAAATTATAATAAATTATAGGTTTTACATATATTGTATTTTAATGATGGATTTGATATAAACAAAAAAGCTAAAATGGACTAAAAGTAAGTTTCCCTTTACAAAACTATCAAAATACAAAATCTTTCCAAAACTTACCATCTTGTAATGATAATCTTATACTATAAATTCGCTAGATTAGAATTAAATCCCCGATTTTCGTTGAATCTAACATGAAATCCATCTTTGGCTTTCTTTTGCCTACGTGTATATAAATTCGCGTCAACCTCAAGTGAGGGAAAATTAGGCTAAACCTCGGGTAATTATACAGGCAGCATTGTGGTTTCCCGCTAAAAATCAATTCAGGTAAAGATCAAATGGAAATTCTTGATTCTTACTTATTTTCCATTAATTAGAATCTTGCTTCAGTACTTTGGAGAGATATGATTTTGTGTAATTTGTGAAGTTTCTAATATATTGTATTATCTATTTGGTAGGTTACTAGGTTTGGAAATATTATTCTTTTAGATATTTACTTTTCAATTGTTTTGGATTCAATCTTCTTTAATGAAGATGTGTAACCTCATATGCATGGTTGAGGATAGACTTTTCTTTAGGTAAATCGTAAATGACTCTTTATTGGGAGGATTTGTGATTTTGATGAGATACGTAAAATTGTAATTCATTTTCTTTTCTTTCTTCCTTTTTTTTGCTTAAGTGCTCGAGATTAGGGTTTACATTTGGGGCATCCATGTGTATTTGGGCAATATCCATTAGAATTTTGATTTTTAGTTCTTATGTTTAAATTGTTGCAGGCCATTTGATTGTGTACGTGGTATTGGCATGTATATACATTTCCATTACTTGCTACATTGCCAATTAAATTTTTGCTACAAGTGACTGTTTTCAACCTGTGTATACCAATCAAATTCGTAGAGCACATTCAAAGTAGCTTCGTATTTCTGTTTTATCTGGAGAGACCTTTTCCAGAATACAAAAATGACTGGATCTGCATTTACAATTCCAGCCTGTGGTTTAGCTGGAATTTGTACCCTTCTTCTCGCTAAAAGATGAAAACACACTATTAACGTTATGATTCATCTTGAGACACCTGTTTGTAACTTTTTGACTAGTTTTCCCTTGATGCGCGGCTTTAGATTTTCCGTTTCCAGTTCAAATTGTTAACCAATGTGTGTTATTTTATTCTAAATGCACCTGGCTGAATTCGTGTCAAATTAAATTCGACACCCGGCTGTTAATGTTTGCCAGCTCTGATAGTTCAGATGAGAACAAGTTTGTCATTTGCTTAACGTTTATAATTGTACAGTTGCGTGACGGAGTGTCTATCTCTCCTTTTCCCTGCATAAATATAGGACAGCTGATCTCTTGGATAATTTGTGATGATCTACTGCTTCACAGTCTAGTTGTTTAATCTACAGGAGAGGATCTTTATATCAACATGAAGGCACTTATTCTCGTTGGAGGTTTTGGAACAAGGTTGAGGCCATTGACACTTAGCGTTCCAAAGCCACTGGTTGAGTTTGCTAACAAACCCATGATTTTACATCAGGTTTACTTTCTACATGCATGCCTTTCTTTGTAATCTTTAGTTATCAAGTGCTTATATGGATGAAGTACAAACAAAATCTGTTTGTTAAACTTCTTATTTGCGTATCTGAGTTTGTTGTATAGATTGAAGCGCTCAAGGCTGTTGGAGTGACTGAAGTGGTTTTGGCCGTCAATTATCAACCAGAGGTAAAAAGATCACAGCGCTAGCAACCGTAACTTACTTCCATTCTCCTACAAGGCCTCTTACAAATATCCCTAGTGAAATTTTTTTGGAGCTATTAAATATTGACAAACCCTTTTATGGTAAACATCTGTTTTCCAGGTGATGCTAAACTTCTTGAGAGACTTCGAGGCAAAACTGGGAATCAAGATTACCTGTTCGCAAGAGACTGAACCATTAGGCACTGCAGGTCCCTTGGCTCTGGCCAAGGACAAGCTGGTTGATGACTCTAGCGAACCATTCTTTGTCCTCAATAGTGATGTTATTAGTGAGTACCCACTCAAAGAAATGATTGAATTCCACAAAGCTCATGAAGGCGAGGCTTCAATTATGGTAACCAAAGTAAGTTGAACGAACTAGTCCTTAAGTTATTTTGAGACTATGTGATCAAACTTTCCCTCGTTTTTAAGTTTGAAACCTTCAGAAGTAAATCCTCATTTCTCTATCTTACTTTAAAGGTGGAAGAACCATCAAAATATGGTGTTGTGGTAATGGAAGAGACAACAGGCAAGGTTGAGAGGTTCGTAGAGAAGCCAAAAATCTTTGTCGGTAACAAGATTAATGCCGGAATTTACCTGTTGAACCCATCGGTTCTTGATATGATCCAGTTGAGGCCCACCTCTATTGAGAAAGAAGTGTTTCCAAGAATCGCAGCAGAGCAGAATCTTTACGCAATGGTTTTACCGGGCTTCTGGATGGATATTGGACAACCAAGAGACTACATAAAAGGCCTATCGCTATATTTGGACTCTATCCGCAACAAATCTCCATCCAAGTTAGCATCAGGATCCCATATAGTTGGAAATGTTTTAATTGATGAAAGTGCCATCATTAGAGATGGCTGTTTGATTGGACCCGATGTGGCGATAGGACCAGGATGTATAGTGGAATCAGGGGTGAGACTTTCTCGCTGTACCTTAATGACAGAAGCTCGTGTTAAAATGCACTCATGTATCTCTAGTAGCATCATAGGCTGGCACTCCACTGTTGGGCAGTGGGCTCGGGTCGAGAACATGACCATACTTGGAGAGGATGTTCATGTCTGTGATGAAATCTACAGCAATGGAGGAGTTGTCCTGCCTCACAAAGAAATCAAGTGTAGCATATTGCATCCAGAAATTGTCATGTGATGTTTAACCAGAGATATCAAACAACTTTGTTCAGGTTGTTAGATTGTCCAGAGGACAATAAATTTTATGTCTAAAACTGTCTTTCCCCGTCTTATCCTATGGGTTGTTACTTGTTAGTCTTATTTCTGAACTATGTCATTTTTCTTTTTCTTTGTTACTTTCTTCCAAAAATAAAACTGTCAAGTGTTGATAGGTGTTTGACTTCATAAGTCAGCAGTATGGTAAGGTTTAGTTTTTAGGTTTTTACGTAGTTGGTTTCCGGGCTGAAGTGTAATTTATGTTGTATAGTTATAAATAATCCAGTTAGTGAGTTTTATATATTTTCTGCTTCTTCTGCTAATTCAGCTTTACATGGAACTAGTTTCAGACATAATGGATTACTAGTTTTAACATTTTTTTGATTAGCTAGTTTAAAAGATCTGACAGAAACTCCACTGGGTTGCACTGCCTAACATTGCAGAGGGAAAGACGACATAAGATTGTCGGTATCGACTTCTCAAAGAATAAGCTTTTGAGACAATAGCAATCAACTTTAGAGGCGACGAAACTGTGAACCTTGACTGTAAATTGATAAATTTGAAGGTGGGCTAGTAAACATCAACTCAAAGTATATTTAAATATCATTAAAGAACATAGTGTTTGTATACAACGTCTCCCAAAAAAAAATGTACAACAAACAAAATTGGATATCACAAAAAAGCAATTACAACAAGCACATCTGAGCTCAATAATCAAAACATCCCTTCTACTGGGGTATAATTCATATGTTACAGAACAATGAAATTTACAAGATGAGGCGAGCCCTAGGAAGCAGTATCTGAGATGTATGCATAGTTGCGAAAGCAACTGAGATTTGGTACCTACTACAGGGAATTTTCTGTAAGCTACAGAAATCCAAATCTCTGGAATACAAAACCGTAACACCCGCTGATGAGGAGGCTGCTGCTAGTGATAGAAAGCCTGTCACCTGCACTTAAACTAATTTGTATTAGGCAACGTCACAACAAATTCACGTGAAAATGAAGAGTCGCAAATCATCCGACTAGTTTTAGGAATAACAGATCACAATATAAGATTTTCAAAGCAGAGAACAAAAGCTCAGTTTGTCAAAATCATTGATGTATATTAACATTTCCTAATTGTCCTCTAAATTTTGAAAAATTAAGTAGAGAGAAGAACGAAGGAAGCAAAGGCCCCAGCTAATGGGCAGGGCCGCCAATGATTGACGGTTGAAATCCAATCCAATAGATGAAGAAGATACACATTGCAAAATGGCACAAAACATAGTCATTTTATATGAGAGTGTGGTGCTCAATGAGAAGAACATCCTAGTAATATAATTAGTTGCAACGTAAAAAAGGCGGAGCAGATTTGACTCGACACAACCTAACGATACATCCAATACCAATGATCTGTGCCTAGAATGTGTTGCTAGAAAGACAGGCAAGAACGAACGCGACTCGGGGCTTCCCTTTCATTACTTCTTTCACGACGAGGGAACCGCGTCCGCATCAGTCGAAGGAAGGCCCTCCCTGAGTCACTTCCGCCCCGTAACTCCCATGCCTTTCTTGGTCGGACCAACCCAACCGGCAATTTCCGACAAGTCTTTCTATATAATTAGTTTCCTTGTGGTCTCCATGGAAAAATTAGTTCTGGAATTGGAAAATAATATCAATGGATCATATATCTGCTTTTCGTGAAAAAAGACTTATTAAAGTGGAGGGTTTCTTCAAACAACAAGGAGCTGAGTCAACTACTATGTCAAATGAGATTGAACATGATTCTCATCTTTTCTCGAGAAACAAGTGGGTTATCCACATAGTCCTTCTAGGCACTAGTCCCCCTTGGCCACCTAGGGGCCGCCTAACGACATAAACTACACAGCTAGGAACCCTTCATGGTTTTATGTTCAAAGGCAAGTTTTGGTTCAACCTAAGTTTTAGCCTCAACACGAGCAAGCCCGAGTCTAGGCCAGGGTAAGTTCTAGCTGCTACGTTACTAAATTCAGTCAGTGTAAGCTAGCTTCATTAACATAAATCCTAATACCGCAAATACATATAAAGCAAACAAAGTTAATGGGGACAAAGCACTTACCCAATCACCCACAGCAAACATAGATATCAAGGCACGCGAGTCCCAAGCTCCAAAGCACTTGAAGACCAATTGAAGCAATCAAATAGCTGAACAACAATATATACATTACCTCAACAATGCATACATGCATAACAAATAAAGAACCATCACTCATTCAAAATCACTAAAACTTCTATGTTTTAGATAGTTTGTCACAATCACAAATGACAGTAAATGAACCATAGATCACTAGTACCATAATTAACCTTCTAAATTTCCGAAATTCATCTACATGACTACATGATAAAGGAATGTTTGGATCAATGGTATTAGTATTATTACAAATTTATTAAATTAGAGATCCAAGAAATGCATACCAGTAAGCAGTGTAACTAGAAAATCCATAAGCAGATACCATAACTCCAATTGAAGCTGATGCAAACAAAAATTCCCCAAGTTTTAACGTTAGTCCACTAATAGACCCTGGTCCTCCAATCAAAATTTTCATCTTTTTATCTTTCTCTTTCTGATCCACTTAGGCTTCTCTTCTCGTATCCCAACAACACAACAGAAAGGACCTGAAAAGTCCCTAATTTTTCGACCACACTACATTAACCAAAGGATGAATTCTGTGATTTAGAGCTTGTCAGATGAGGAATTCGGTAATTTGTACTGCAATGAATTTGTTGCTGGAATTTTTTTAACAAAACAATTTACAGTTTATTTTAGGGACTTTTTACCCTACCTACAACTTTCTATGTTCATTTCCGTAGAAGCGTGAAAAAAATCAAGTAGTTACTTGAGGAGGAGTACTTATTAAGTTGGTTTTCCTATTTCCGCCCATATTTTTTTTATTTTCCACTCACATAAGTTACCACTCCCAATTATCATATTTACCTCCATATAAATTTTAAAAATATTCTAAATACCACCTTTTACTTTTTGTTTATACCTAACAATAAAACTACTTTAATAACTAAAAAAACAAAAAAAACTAGCTCACAAATTATTTCTTATGGCCGTTCAAACACTCTGATAGAAGCATCTAGTATGAATCGGTGAAAAAGTAAAAGCATCTAAAATGTTAGCAAGCACAAAACTGGTTCAAACTAATTAGTACAGGGACAGAATAGGTCGTCGATCGGAGATGGATTTGATTATGTAATAATATTTCAAGCTACGGGAATTTATTTGGTTTGTCAATTGTCACATGTATAACTTTGTCTTTCCTTTCCTTTTTGTTAATTGGGGAGGATTATAAGCTAGACTCTTCTGAAAAGCCGAATTCTTTTAGTAACTTGGAGGATTAACATGATCATACAACCAGCTACTTTTGTCTAGCATCAATACGTTTCTTTATCTCAATCTCTATCATCAAGAAATTGATTTATTCTTCTAATTGATTCTACATTTTAACATAGAGGTAACATAGTGTTCCAATTAAGTTGCGGTCCATGATTAAATTATTTAATGTGTTCATGTGTGATAGCTCGTTGACGAAGTACTTTGAGGTTTTTACCTGAGCAAATTGGTTTGGCGGTGAACGAATTACTTAGGTGTTTGACCTAAGCAAATATTTTTGGTGGTGCAGGATCATGACTCCCAAATTAAACTGAACAAACTCTAACCTAGGGTTAATAGTGTTTTAAAGGTTTTTTAATAAAATGGGGGATTAATGAAGAAGAAGAATTAGAAGAAAGCTAATTTTTTTAATGAAAATAGAGATTAATGAAGAAGAAAAATAGTTTAGAGTGGTAATAGTTATGATCAAATTTAATTTGACTTTTACAGGTGGTTGTAGATGGTGGATTTTTGACAAGGATAAAATAATAAATTACATCTCAAGACTCGAGTCTAAAAAATACTAAACTTTAAAATTCTGCAAAAGAATTCTTAAGCAGGTGCTCATCTCTGCCCTCTCTCAGGTACTTATCCCTGTATTTTCCCTATATCTATAACAAACTACATATATGATTAAAATTACTGAATGAATCAAACATTTATTACTGTAAAAATTATCGGTCAAACACCTACAGCGAATCGGTTACATAACCATATGTAACAGCCAGCCCATCCCAAAGAGCTTTTGGAGTCGGATATTGTGAGACATTATTCACCAGATTTGATTCAGTATTCTGAATTAGCCACGTAGATACGCACTGGTCATCTTGTTCCCAGCGTGTGTACAGTTGATCAGTTTTTGACAGCGGTGTGGGTTGTCCAGTAATGTGAGAGCTTCTCCATCTGCCTCAAATAGCTTTTTTCATCAAGGTTTCCCATAATGCATAGTTGTCTCCACTGAGTTTGATTCCAAGAGATAAATTCTCAGAATTGATTGTTGCAGGCTGTCCTCCAAGGCTATTTCGTAGTAGCGCAGCGATTTGCAGTGTTAATTCATCGGGACTGTTAGTTGGATTTTGATTGGTATTGTTGTCAGAATTTTAACTGATTTCTGACATGTTTTGGTTGTAGGTTTTTGTTGTTTCTGGCTAATTTAGGCCGAGGAAGGGGATGAATGAGAGTTCCCAGAATCAGAAACTCGCTATGATACCATGTTTCAATGCAAAAGTCAACATATTATTAATGTGATATGTATTGATATATGTATATGGATCAACTCCTACTACAACCTATTTATAGCAAAGTAACTTAACTAGGAAGAAACCTATCCAAACTAGGAAACCACTTCTAAACTTATACCTAAGCCTAAACTAGGAAACTCACATATTATACCAAACTTCTAACACATATAACTAATATAGGAATTTCTTCACTACAGAACCCGTTTTTCATGAAGAGTTTGATGCCCAAGTTTTAAAACGAAGAACCGTTAACTCAAGCTAGGGTATGACCCGTGCCGTCATGGAACGGGCTTTGGTCTGTTCTTGGTAATGTCGAATATTATCCTCTTAATGTATTTGACACCTACATATCCTTGTAATTTAGCTTATTTTTTATACCGGGGTTGAACATATCCAGCTCAGATGAATTCGTGTAACAAATTCAGTATGCGCCTTCGCAATAAAGTCTTCATTTTTGTGAATTCTCTGGTGTTTGATTTGATCGTACCTTATATATATCCTTTTCATCTAATTAGGAAATTCCTTGACCATAAACATAGAAACTTAATGTGTGATTGCCTTTTAATCACCTTAGTAACTTGCCACCTGAATATGAATAGAGACTATGAAGGTGCTAATGTAGAGGAGGAAAAGGATACAATTCACAACACGTTATTCCAAAACAACTTGTATGAGTGAAATTTATGAAAACCACAGAAGTCCAAATTCAAAACTATAGAACAAGCATCTTGTACAAACTTTTGTAGCTGGATACCCAATAAATAATCCAAAATAATGTAGTCCATGGTGATTACAATGCACAACAATCTTGACTTCATAGTTATCACCCCCAAAAAACGTACAATATATCTACATCCCTGTTGAATTCATCAGCTTCCGTAGAACAAAGTTGTATCTGGCATTGACACTGGGAAGTGGCTCATGGTTGCTGCTGGTCTTTTAGATGTAAATTTTCTTCTCTCGGAAGTTTCTTATTTGTGGATGTGATTCAAAGAGGAAACACCAAATTTTATATACATATTGAAATGAGGTTATTATTGTTTTAGGGAAAGAACTGCTCCAACAGTTATGCGATGAGGATCATTGTTAAGGTTGCCGGTGGGAAACTGGTTGAAGCGGTAGAGTTGGTGGCTTATGAGATGCTGCTAACAGAATTGGTGTGGTATTCCGAATTACTTCTATACTTGTCTAATGAAAAGGAGGAAAAAAAACACCGGTATGTTTTTTACAAAACCTTTGCTAAGACTAAAGTAATAGGTCTCCATCTATTAACCATCTAAGTATATTTATCTTGCAGGACACGTGTTAGCTAGTGGTAATTTAAAGTGATGATGGCAGCTTGCGACACCTGAAACAACCCACGTTCTAAACAGCCATTTATTATATCCCATTCAAGACCACTACCATCAGATTCTTAGCTTTTAATATTGTTCTGGTGAACTCTGTTGACAATAGAAGCGCCAGTTGTGAAATCTCTACTATGTTTCAAAATTCAGAAAGATTGAACAAAGTTACTCAAGCTTATATTTGATACAAATGAAGCCTTTTGGTAAGCTATAAGTTAACTAAATGATTATTGAATTAATAAGAACAGATGAATGATAAACTTATTAGGAGATGAATATTAACTAAACATGATGTATCTTGGGTCTGTATCTAAGGAAATAGTGAATCAATCGAAGAGTAATTTATAAAAAAAAAATTTGGTATGGATCGTATGATTCAATAGAAGGAAATTCGTTACCACATTTGTTTTCATAGACTAAACCATTAGATGAGAACATTGTGTTTAAAGAGAGCTTAGTTTACATTCGAAAGTAATGAAGTAGTAGAACAATTTTTGTACCCAAAAGTATTAAATTATATCTGAAGAGCTTAAATTTCAATAATATAACATTTAGGTGTTCTGTAATAATCTAACTCAAATACCTTAATGGTTGTTTGCAGGAAATGGTTGAATCGGTAGGGTCTTTGACTTCGAACTGGAGCATGAACCTATATCAGGATCAGGATAGGTTAAATACTCATAAAGAAAATAAGTGTAGTTTTTCCTTATTAGTGGAGTCGTAAATAATGAGCTGTAATATTAATAGCACTTGGGTATTGGATGCTAAACATTTGTTTCGCACTTGGTACACCATTGGTCACCCTACCTCTCCAACCACTTTCGTTGTGCAGTTGCTGCATCCCCAATAGTACAAGCCACCACGCGCCAAAAGCCGAGAGGCTGTTGCACGACACAATTTATTTTTAATTTGTTCCTGCATTAATAGAACGTTAGAGAGAGATGGTGTGGTGGGGTTTTTCAATTCAAAAAGATTTATCCAGATAACAATAATTCTAAGATTGTCATCCGGATTGCAAACATCAAAAGTTTGGCAGTGGAATACCCTATTCTGGTAGGCAGAGTTATTTGTCTAGATGGTGTTTTTCAGCAGCGTCTGTGTCACACATGAGTTGAATATCAAGGTGCATAATTGATATTTAGACAACTCTTAATCCAAGGTCAAATTAGATGGTTCCATTACCTCTGTCACATACCCATCACTTCCTGAAGGTCCATGTTGAAGCAGATTTTGGTGGAGTTCGTGGATAACAAAGATAACTTCTCTGGGAACAGGGTAAGTGTTGTTAGTTACTTATTTTTAAGAAAATTCATTGAAAGTGGCACCCAAGAAACTATAACATGATCGATATCTAACCTAGATATATTTATACGTAGCACCGGTTACAACAACTACAACCGGGACGTGTTCGTTTTAGTTATCCGAAAATATAATTAACCGGATACGAATTCAGATATGAAGATATCCGCATCCAAAAAATTCGTATAAACATAAATATATATATTTTAAATCTAGAAAAGTTTATATATATATATATATTTTTTTAATGTTTATTAAAAATTATTTATAAATATCTTAATCCTAATTAATTTTTATTATGTAATATTAATTTAATACAAAAATATAAATTTTTACTATTTTATCATTTTATGATTTTGGTTCGGATAATTATCCGATAGCCGGATAAAAATTCGCATACAAATTCAAAGTGAAAAATACTATATTTATTCGGATTTCAAATCGATTCAGATAATATATAAAATATTTGGATACGGATAGTGGCCTATTCGCATCCATATGCATCCGTTGACATCCTTCTATCCGAGACTTCTCTTTCATACCATTGGCGGCAAATTAACTTCTCATGACTCCAAGGAAGTGCATTACTCTTTAAGAATCGTAACTGCAATTAGAGTCGCATACATGAAGCACGATATTAATTCGTACGGACGTCTGTACGTGGAAGCCAAAGAGTACTGGAACTTGTCTTTTATTGCAACTTTGAGATGTCACTCAAATGCAGTTAGATATTAGGTCGCCCACTTTAATGTCGTTTGAAACTTCCCTCTTCTAATAGAGGTGAGATTTCAACGTAAAAGTGGCTGTTGATTTCTTCATTCTCCGTAGGGCGCTTCAATCATAAGCTTCCAAAGGGCGATTTTTTTTTTCCTCTTCTGCAACTCGACGATTCCAAAGGTATAATTCCATAGTTACGGTTTCCACAGTCAGTTTAGGTATAGAGAGAATTGTTTTTGTTTTCGTAGTGTTTGATGGAATTCCTGAATGAGAATTTTTATGCCACTTCTTGAAAATGGTTTTAGATTCACGAGAGTTACAGAATGGTAGTGGTGAGGCATATAGTCTGCCCACCCGATTCTTCTCTCATCAAAAACAAAACCATTTTACTTATTACCTTTAAATGTAGGAAGAACAATATTTAGGAATTTTGGCTTTTGTAGCTTTTTTTTATGAGTGTTTTGCGTATCACTGATGAATGATTCAATTTCTCTTTATGTAACTTATGTTTGTTGTTATTCATTAAGCACGAGTTGATTTCTATTATATCATTTGTGTACATTTTGAGTTAGTAGTCTGAATTTCATTTATGTTTAAACTAATGAGGAAATTATTTGATTGATTTAAAGTTTATGTTCTTAGGATAGTCTAAAATGCCTAATTTTGTCTTTTGTTCTGTAGATTTGGATTTAGACGTGTTTAGACATGAGGTGTTAGTCTTAAAGTCGAAGCGCTGTTGGTTAGTTTTTCTGCAGAAATGTTCTCGTTTTATGGGTTACCTCATGGATCTAATTTGCGGTCTACTTATAAGATGTCCGATTTTTAATCTTTCTATGTTTCTTTAAGTTGTTCTTGACTCTGCTACTTCAAGTTCTAAATTACTCTTTGTTTCATGTAATTGACAACATATGTTATTGATTTTCTGAGGGCGGGACGAATACCAAAGTTGGGGGTAGAAGAGCATTAAATTGGGAGTATGATGTTGTTCTAACAGCCAAGAAGGTAAATATTGATGTTTAAATTGCGTATGTGGTCTTTTTGGTTTATGGATTGTAATTATTATTCTCTACAACAGCGGCGATACATATTATCTGAAGTTGATGTGTTTGTTTGTTTGTTGCAGTTGCTAAATACTGTGGAAATTTGGAGTTATGTAGGCTCACTGAGCAAGTTGTTTTCTCTGACCCTTACAAAGAATCCTAATACAACCGTTGTACCTCTCCTTATCTTGACGATGATGCTCTTGCTATACGGGAGGACGTTGCATTGAAGCTTGAAGTTGCTGAGTTGAAAGCGAAGTACTATTCCATATTTTCATCCTGCTATCCTGTCATGGTGACTCATGATTCCACTCAAGTTATAGATCCAGAATTTGCTGTTTATGGACCAATGGGATTTTGACATTGGAGCCTACCTTGGAAACTTGATTTTGGCATACTTTTCACAAGATGTACATGCTGATGCTGTTAATGATCGCAAGATATGCATCCTTATCACTTATCATATTTGTTGTCCTTAGTCTGTAACTTTTTTTCATTGAAGATTCAGGAGTAGTAATTTCTGGCAGTTTAATCTTCTTATTTGGCCAGCAATTCCAACCAAGACAGCTTGGTGACAGGATTTGCAGTCAGCTTTTGTTAGCACAGTTTGAACAGCTTTCTATGCTCCATTCTTGGTATTGCTGTCAAAGCTCCATCACCTTTTTTATGCAGAAATGGCACTGTCATTAGAAGATATAGTTGTTTCTTAGTAATTTCTCATCTAACATGGAGTGTCGCATAATTTGTCTCCTTTAGTACAAGATGTCCATGATATGAATCCATCCATGTTAAGTTTCTCTTGCGGAGCTAGCTGACTGTTATTTGGTGGTTTTGCTTTGTAAGGGCAATTAATCAGAATAAGAAGAAGAAGAAGAAGAAGAAGAAGATTAAGGAATAATGGGTTTGGATTCTGACTTGGCAAGAGAAACTTAAAGTTGCACAGTAATTGCGTGAGAAAATTGAGTCGAGTGAATTTTACTTGGTAAGATATCATCCATTTTAACTCAGTTTGGTTTGTAGTTTATGTCCTAACTCTTAATTATGTTTTTCAGGTGGATTTTTCAAAGATACAATGATCGAATGGGTCTCAATTCAGTAGAGCAGCAAAAGTCGGAAATCCTTTGAAATGGACCATCATGATAATGAAGTAAGCATTCAAGAGAAAATATTGTCTTTGGAGTCAATATATAGTTACCCTTTTGTGTAACTGTTAGTCTATTAGGTTTCAATAGTCAATCATTTTACCTGCCAAGGATCGTGAACAGGTAACCCTTGATTAACCAAGGACCCTTCTTTAAATATTAGTAGTCTGTAGTCCCTTGACGAAGAATCATTCATTTGGGAGTACAATATGAGATGGTTCAACATACAAATGACTCGCCTGTAAGTGAGCATGTCTCATTTTACATGGATGAGCTATGTGTTTTAGTGGAGATCATATCGTTGAGGTAGTTCGGAAACTTTTCAGAGTCTGAAAGATTTGTAGTTGATAAAATTTTTAATGTGAATTTCTGGCTTTTCCTATTGTAAAAAGTTAATTCTGAAATTATTTTCCTCTTTAAGTAATTTTCTTACATTCTTTTTTTTTTATTGTGCAGGTAAACAACAACTTACTTTTAGTTGGCAATGTGTTTAGAAAAAACTGGGAATGCGACCTCCCATGGGTGATTCTCTCTGCACTAAAAAGAGGGAGGCACGACTCTCACCTGGAAAAACAAATTATAACGTATTTCTAAATTTTTAAGTTTCTCATGGTGTTTTTCTTTGTTTCTTTGAATGGATTTCAATTGTGCTTTTCTATTAGTGATTCTTATTTAGGAATTCTCATTACTTGAGAAGATATTGGGTGTGTGAATGAACCCCTGTTGGAATATATGTGATTTCAGAATTGTTTTTCTAATTTGTGTGTGTCTCTCTCATCCTCGCATACTGAAACTCCTTTTCCAAGCATCATCTCCTGATCATGACCAATCGTTGTGCTAGCCAGTTAGTCTGTGTGAAAGGAATAAAAACAAAATGCAATTGGAGTTATTAATTGAAGCTAATCAGGTATATGTCAACTTAATCTTTATCAACAGTTCAATCACTTCATTGTGTGATGTCCTCCATAGTGAGCAATTTGTACTGAGTCATTATCTTTTCCATTTAAGGTTATCACACGGTTGGGTTAATGCATATCTCTCTATGACATTAAAATCGTAATGGAGGCTTTATATTTGCAGGAGGGATCATTTTATATATTCATATTTGATATATTTTTTTTTTTGAAGTTAACAAATCAAGCTTTAACTGTTCCCTATTTATCATAACCATGGTGCTAAATGATTGAAGCAGGTGAACTACAAATTCAATCTGGAGCTACAATGGAGATGTCTCGATTGGATGTTTGGTATTCATCCAATGAGGGATCTGTGAAAGGCCCGACAAATATATCCTGCACGGCCTGTATCCCTGATATCGTCCTCCCGAAATCATTCTTCGCTTTATGCATGTAATCTTACATCTTTCAGTGGCAAAAAATAATCTGTCAGTATTTAGTTTCCAACGAATCCGGTTTGAGGTTCCAGGATACATTCTGAATTTCTACTCAAGTTAAACATATTACAAAAGGCTATCTGTTAACACAAAATATAGCACTCCCGTTCATTGTTTGTTTTTTAATAAGAAAAGTAGGATCTCATTGTACATTTGGAAACAAGTCTGGGGCAACACTGTTCTGTCATACTTGCAGTTAAACAACAACTTACTTTCAATAGTTCAATCACTTCATTGTGTGATGTCCTCCATCATTTCCTTCTTATTTTTTGTTGAGAATAATAAAAAAAGTTGATTTCATATTTTTCTGGGATTTACGTTAGTGGTACATAAATAATTGATTTCTAGAAGATAATAACTTTGTTTCGCGATAGAGTTTTTCATTGTCTTTCTTCCTTTTGGCTAATTGGATCATCATTAACATCATTTTATCAACACTATTCTGAAAAATGAGATGCTTAAAAGTTATTTGCTGAGTTTGCCACACTTTTCACTTCGTTCTTTTGCTTTGCATTGTGGCTTTTTATTTTTTTGACTACAAATAATGAATCTTTCTTCTTTTGATTAGAACTAATTTTGTTGTTGTCTTATCATAGGTCAATCACAAAAAAAATGTTCTCACATCGCTTGGGTATTGCTTAAAGGGATCTTCAAGGTAAGGATTTATGTATTACTCTATATGACTAAAGACTGCACTCCATATTTTGTTCACATGTAAGACAATTATCAAACAATGCTTGGGTATTTTGCTGTAGTTACACTTAAGTCTCTTAGTAGGGCTTTTTGCCGATTATAATTTTTTTTATATGAATTGTTGTTATCTTTGTGTAAATTGCCAATGTTCTGATTGCTAATATTTAGCGTGTAAATGAACCCCCTGTTGAAATATATGCGATTTCATAGATTTTCTCCAATTTGTCTGTGTCTCTCATAATGATGCATGGTATCAATGACGTTTTATATCAGAAAAACACCAAGGAAATTCCTGTGACAGGCTATATAAAGCCAATTAGAGTTCCCCAGATAACTACATTCATGCCTCAGACTTCCATCTCCCAACAAAAGCTCTTTGTTCACAGTGTTGATGACACATAATACTTTAGCTTTCAGGTTCCTTTGACCATGTATTATTGTGCATGGCTTCAATATCTACATAGTTTTATGATATCTCTGGCTACGTTTTCTTTTATAAGTTTTCTATGTCTCAGTAATGGCTTTCTACGCCAATGCAGACCTTCCAATGCACCCCCAACTAACCTGCAGTACTTTCAAAAAATTTCCTCTAAGCACCTACGACAGTTTCAGACAGCTGCCTGACGAGGAAGGGCAACCCTGGTAGGACCCGAGTCATGATATCCCAAAGATGGAATGAAGTAGACTTCATGTGTTTCACTATGTGGTGCACTGAATAGTGGGAACAGGTTACTGAAGTATAAGAAGATAGTGAGCTCAAGAAAGCTGAGACGGATGGACCACCTAATATAACCAACCCATCTCCTTTATATTACGAGATGGCCTGAGAAGATAAATTTCCATAGAACTAAAGGGAGTTGAGTACATCTTTGGCCTATGGTGAACACGACGCTGTCATACTAAGTTACAACTGCGTATTATAGGCGATACATGTCCTCTTAAAAGAGATGCATCTAAAGTTTATTGAATAATTAAGCTGATGCAAAGCCTAGCCTTAAAATGATAAAGACAAAAGGTTAGTGTGGCTAATGTTTGTGTAGGAATTCTTGCATGATTCTTTGCAAGTCAATAATTGTGTAGAATTTATCTATTAATGATTCTGGATGGACGTCCAAAAAACCACTCCAAGACCCACAATTCTCGAAATAAATACATCCAAAAGGGGAATGGTGAACCTTTTTAGGAGCGTTGTGGGATCTTTTTTTCCTACCTCGACAGCCACTAACATTTCTGGGAATGTTTATCTCTAACTTTATTTATACTTATCTCACTCGTCTATCGTTCTTTTTGTTCGTGGTTTATTTTTTTTTTTCAAGCGTAATCCTTTTCTTCGCATAGGTTGATGGAGGGTTAACAGAACAGCAAAAGTATGTGACATCAGTAATATATGGGCTTCGAACACTAATTTTCATTAGATGATTTGTCTTGGGACATGGAGTTTTAAAGCCATTCCTACTTTCTAACAGGAAATATCCTCCGGACATTGCTTGCCTCATTCTCCTCCACAGACATCGCATGTTTCAGCCTCTTTGACACCCTTCTCCATTTTTCTGTCAAGTTATACCCATGGATTGTGTTGGGTAATATCCTGTAACAGAGAACAAACCAAACAGAAGCTTGAAGATAGTTAAGGGTTAGAAGAACAACAACAGACTTCAGACAAACACACACACAGGAAGATGGAGTTGCCTGTTCAACAAACTGCCCTTAACTCGATATTTGTCGGGTACACCTCTAGAAAGAGTGTTGCTATACCACTAGTGAGGAAAAATCGAATCCAGGGTAAAACCACCTGATACCAACCCAGCTAGCAAAAACTCGTTGTCCCGTTGCGAACTTAACAATAAAATAAGAAAGAAATTTTTTATCTACGTGCTCAAAACAAAGCAGGAAGAAGGGAAAAGACGATAGGATAGTAGCTGCGTCTGGGGTAAGGACAAATGAAATCTTTTTTCTGTTTTTATAGGAAAATTTGTGAGAGGAGAATTAAATTGTATTTATGAAAAATCTTTTTTATTTAATTCAAAAAAATTCTCATAAATAATGAAACAGTTTTTAATATGAATAAATTCCCATAAATAATAAAACAGTAAAATATTTATTATAGGAATTTAAAATAAAAGACCATTAAGTCTTGATAGGCACAAGTTGGCACATGCTGTGCACACGTCGAGCTCACGCCGTGTACTCGACGAGCACATGCCATCTCACGCAAAATCACACGCAAGCATACGCAAGCCAGCGGCTCGCGTGCTTCGGTGCGAAACACCGCATATGTGTGAGTTTGCCCACTAGCCCATTCCCTTAGTCCATATCCAATACACAATTTCTTTCCCTTAGGTGTAACATTTGTGGTAATATGGATAGACTTCATCCTTGGTTTGTCCAATGTGGGACTAACCAAGGGTTTCTCATTCACTAAGAAGTGAAAAGGTGGATTTGTTATTTTCACCCACATAATGGCTAGCGACCCTTTGAACCCAGGATCAATTCCCATCAAGACAAAATATTAACAAATCATTTTTTAATTCTAACAATCCCCCACATGAATGAAGAAACACGAAGAAATCAGAAAAACCTGAAAAACGAGAAATACCTCTTAAGCAATAGGTGTCCATAAGGAATTGAACCTTTTCTTAGTGAGAAGCACCGGAACTACTTGATGGACGGTGAACGCGATGTCTTGAATTGCCATCGTTTGGTGTAATTCATCAATAACTCCTTACGCGTGATATCTCTTAAAATTGTTGTTAAGTTCACGTCGTTGTGTCCGTTTTGGCCCTGGACATATCCCGTTTTTCAGAATGCTCTAGAGAATTAGCTCAGTTCTCATAGGAAGCGACCCACTTCCTCATTCACATAGGTGAGTGCTATCAAGAGTGTTAACTGCTACACCCCATTTCAATCTTAAATTGGAACTATAGAACTCATTAGGACTTTACTATAAGTCATCCTCATATGCAGTCACACTATCACGTCTACACCATAGGGAAGGGACAGAGAAAATAATTCTCTGATAGTGTTTAATTTTACCCGCCACAAATTAGTTGTCTCATTCAAAACCTTGATCTTGGGATCTCCAGTCAGCAATGTTGAGTATCCTTCATGGAAAGTTTTAATTGATGAGCTTAAGTCCCATCCCCCTCGATGCATTACTAACTATCTCCTTGGACAAGCCTTTCGTCAAAGGGTCTGCGATATTCTCTTTAGACCTCACAAAGTCAACAGAAATAACGCCATTCGAGATTAGTTGTTTTAGAGAATTGTGTCTTCTCCGAATATGAATGGATTTTCCATTATAATTACTGTTTTTAGCATTAGCTATTGCAGCTTGACAATCGCAATGTATAGATATAGCTGGCACAGGCCTATGCCAGAGAGGAATGTATTCTAAAAAGCATCTTAGCCAAGCGGCTTCCTCTCCTGCTTTATCTAACGTAATAAACTCGGATTCTATAGTGGACCGAGCGATACAGGTCTGTTTGGAACTCTTCCAAGACATTGATCCACATCTTAGAGTGAAAACGTATCCACTCGTAAATTTAGACTCCTTTGAGTATGGTATCCAGTTTGCATTACAATGTCCTTCAAGGACTGCAGAGTATCTCTTATAACTCAAACAAAGTTTAAAGTGTATTTTCGATACCTTAACACTCTAAAAAGTGCATCCCAATGCTCCTATCAAACTGGTTATATTTTCTAAGTACAGATTCAATATAATGAGATTGACTAAGACTATATCTATTAGACTCTCTTATAATTTTCATCCCTAAGATTACATTTTAGGGACCTAAGCCTTTCATGTCAAGGTCTCATTCAACATGTTCTTAGTGGAATAAAATACATCTATGGTTGTATCCAGTATAATCAGATTATCAACATACAAACATACAAACATACAATCACACAGGTATCATGCACAAGTTTAGTGTAAACATACTTGTCAGATTCATTTATTTTAAACCCACTAGAAATCATTACATGATCAAAATTTTCATGCTCTAAAAGATTTCTCTATTCTAAATCTCTTGCCTCTTCAAGGCTCAACTTCATCTTCCTATAGAAGTATTGTCTGACTAGTAGAAAGGATATCCAGGGGATCAACACATATCATGCGAGATTCATATTTCAAAGGAAAATAATTTTTCCAAGTAACACAACATCCCTAGATTCCTTAATGGTATTCAGACCAATTTCTGAAATATCAGAACTTACAACCCTAAAACTATAATTTGTAATGTGTTCAGGATATCCAAAGAAGACACATCTAACAGTTTTGGATCATATCTTTGTCCTCTTATTTGGAGGGATAGAAACCTTATCCAAGCACCCCCACATTTTTGAAGTATGCAAAATAGGGTTGTCTACCTTTCTATAATTTATTTAGAGATTTATCCGATCTTTTAATAAGTACTTTGTTCAGGACATAGCAAGCTGAGTGGACGGTCTCTCCCCACAAGTTCGCAGGTAGTCCTGAACTAATTCATGGCTTCATCATCTCCTTAAGGAATTATATTTTCACCTCTAGTTTGAACTGAGTTCAAGTCAACTAGGTCTGAGTGAATTAATTCTAAGGGTTTAGAATTTTTCCTGAATGTTTTTTTTTCTTATAAGACTTTTTAGCATATTTAACCTTTATGTTTACTTTCCAGATTAAATTTGGGAATGCAGCCTATGCTCGCCAGATTGTTCATTGAATAACATGACCAGGTCTACCATATCAAACATTCAATGACACACAAACATAAAAGAAATCAAATTTATTTATTTAAATTGAGGTTACATTTAATTTGTAAAAAACCCTCTGTCTTATAGCTCTTTCCACTGAGTTACACTATTTTTCCTAGATTCATAAAATCCCTTATCATCTAATATACTACAAGATACAAGAATTTTACAGATGTCCGGAACATGAACAATTTCTTCAATGTGAGAGTTTTGCCAAAAAATGAGCTTCAGCCCAACTTTTCCTTTTTCCGCAACATGTGCTGCTGACGAGTTACCCATATAGAGCTTTTCTCCTTCCCCTACCTTCTGATAGGAGGTGAACACATTTTTTTTCCGCAGACATGCTTGGTGGCACCAGAGTCTACCCACCAGTCTCTCACATTGGTTACCAGATGACTTCAGACACTGTACCAAAAAACTTGTTCTTGTTGTTTTTCATAACAATTAGCATTATTCTAATTTATTTCTCTATAAATAAAATCCTTAAGATTTCTATAAAATATTACCTAATTATAATATGAATATGATTTATTTATAATCAAATAATCATTACCCTACGCATGCTCCATGTAAAATCATTTTAGTGCATGATAACTACGTTTTATTATGCGTATAATAATTGTCTTGATTTTATGCATTAAATTTAGTGCATAAATTTTAGTGCATCTCAACGTTTCATCAAACGTGACCTACGGTTGTTAATCTGAGTGTAATAACCGTTTTAAATAATTTAAAGACATCATGCATACGATTCATATATTAAAAATATATTATGATAATAATTAATAAATCATACCTGTATATTATGATTCGTCCATATTCAGTTTCTGTTGCTTCCTTTAGAACGACCAAGAAAACTGCCTCCGAAAATTCCGCAATTTAACGACCAAGAAAACTGCCTCCGAAAATTCGTAATTTTAACAACCAAGAAAACTGCCTCTGAAAATTCTGCAATTTTAACGTCCAAGAAAACTGCCTCCGAAAATTCCAAGAAAACTACCTCCGAAAATTCCGCAATTTAACGACCAATAAAATTGCCTCCGAAAATTCCACAATTTAACAACCAAGAAAAACTGTCTCCGAAAATTCCGCACTTAATTTAGCAAAACGCATCAACCATCCCAAAACAGATTCACGCAGAAGACCCATAACTTTCTAGCCCAAAACATCTTCTACAATGACAAGTCTTATAGTTGTTCCCTCAACTTTTTCCTCGTGACACAAGACACAATTAAAATTGCCAACGACCATCCAAGCCTTAGACTCATCACCATAGCCCAATTGTTGTTAAAGGTCCAAAACGATCATTAGACTCATTACCATAACCCAATTGTTGAACAACACATTAACAACCTAGCTAAGGTTCCTACTTTAAGTCCAAGCCCAATAAATTGAACGACCCAATAACACCTAGCTAAGTAAAGTCCCTTGACAGCGTATGAAAGGCTAGGTATGAGAAACAACTAAGGAAATGGATTAAGAACTAACATTTATCCTTAATTCCCGGGAAAACATAATGGCTCTGACAACGAAACAGTCTCCTCTTCAACCTCACGAACTGATGTGCCTATCACATCACCATTGTCATCGTCCAGCTGTTGCCGTGATTTCCTCTCATCATTAAGCATGGATCTGATACGGAAACGGCTGCATTGGTGTTAATTTAGGAACACACAGAATTTGAAAGAAAACGTATGGATTAAACAAATCTTCCTCCTTTCTCTGCCCCAATAACTCAACAATCTGCGGTAACACCGCATGAGTCATTTCTTCATTAATCAACTTACACACAGCTGTCAAAAGCAACACAAACAATCAAATAATTATCCGATTTCAAATCTTTCTGAATGGTATTGACAATCAATATAATCAAATCATGATCTTCATTCAAAAACAACATCATTGTCAAATACCCAGTTCTCTTCAGCACAAAAGAATCATCAAGTTGACATTTTAACAACATGTATATACCTAAAAGAAGCATCTTGACCTGTACGATTATTTTAGGTATATCATGTTATATAATTCTTCTTTTTAATGTTTCGATTTCATGTAGTACTATATAGATCAAAGCTCAGTTGGCAGAAATAGATCAATACATTTACAGAGAGAAACTTATGAGAAACACTAAAAACTTTGAAGATTGATTCACCGCAGTCTAAGTTTTTCGAGAAAAAGAAGAACAACTCTAGAATTCCCTTTTAATCATCCTCATCAGCCATTACAGTTTCAACAAGAGACTGGAGTTCCTGTTCCGAGGTTTTAATTTTTTAATGTCGCCATTAATGGAGTTTTTCCGGATGTAGATCTTCTTATAAATCTAGAAGAAGAAGATTAAATCGGTGATCCAAACAAATTCCTTCCACCATTTTTAAATCACTGAACTTCGAAATCTCACTGTACCCCTTGACCGAAACCCATATGACTTTGTACAACAGTTAGCAAGGCTGGACCAACTCTTTCTCTCACTAATCTTCCACTTAGAATGCTAGCAATAACATCAATCAAGTAAAGAAAACACCCAATTCTGGTATTATCAGAATGCCATAATATACGAGAAGATTCGAAGACTGTTGTCTGTGCTCTAGCATCGAGAAAACGATTCATCACCCAAAAATTATTTCTCGTTTCCATTGTTACGAAATTAATCAAATATCGAGTTAAGATTGTTGGATAATATCCCGTAACAGAGAACAAACCAAACAGAAGCTTGAAGATAGTTAAGGGTTAGAAGAAACAACAGCAGACTTCAGACAAACACACACACAGGAAGATGGAGTCGCCTGTTCAACAGACTACCCTTAACTCGATATTTGCCGGGTAGACCTCTAGAAAGAGTGTTGCTATACCACTAGTGAGGACAAATCGAATCCAGGATAAAACCACCTGATACCAACCCAGCTAGCAAAAACTCGTTGGCCAGTTGCGAACTTAACAGCAGAATAAGAAAGAAATTTTTTATCTACGTGCTCAAAACAAAGCAGGAAGAAGGGTAAAGACGACAGGATAGTAGCTGTGTCTGGGGTAAGGAAAAATGAAATCATTTTTCTGCTTTTATAGGAAAATTTGTGAGAGGAGAATTAAATTGTATTTATGAATTTTTTTTTTATTTAGTTCAAATAAATTCTCATAAATAATGAAACAGTTTTTAATATGAATAAATTCCCATAAATAATAAAACGGTAAAATATTTATTATAGGAATTTAAAATAAAAGACCATTAAGTCTTGATAGGCACAAGCTGGCACATGCTGCGCACACGTCGAGCTCACGCCGTGTACTCGACGAGCACACGACATCTCACGCAAAATCACACGCAAGCATACGCAAGCCAGCGGCTCGCGTGCTGCATATGTGTGAGTTTGCCCACTAGCCCATTCCCTTAGACCATATCCAATACACAATTTCTTTCCCTTAGGTGCAACCTTTGTGGTAATATGGATAGACTTTATCCTTGGTTTGTCCAATGTGGGACTTTCTCATTCTCTAAGAAGTGAAAAAATAGATTTGTTATTTTTATTCACATAATGATTAGCGATCCTTTGATCCCAGGAACAATCCCCATCAAGACAAAATATTAACAAATCATTTTTTAATTCTAGCAGATTATGCTGAAACATCTCTTTCATAAATTTTTAGATTTTATAATATCTTGTCAAGAAATATCTTGCCTTGTGTTTATCTTAAATGCCACATACCATATTTAATACGCATTTTTCAGACTCAAATATATGTCTATTAATAAGTTTCAATGAATCTGACACGGGTAGAAATGTTACCTGTAGCTGTGTTTCTCTACCTGTATGTGTTTTTGTTCTGCAGAGTGATCTAGCTGAGACAGCACTGGTTTGGCAGAATTACTTTTCAAAGCTGGTGTAGTGTTTATACTTGCTCATAGTGGTAATTATGGCTGAGGAACATCACTTTAACTTACCATCAACCTTTAAGGTAATGGTCTTGATTGAAACTGTCCTGTTTACACCACCCTACAAAATACACCAAACACCCCTAATCCAACTTAAAATTCTTGGAAAAGCTTCCCTGGTGCCGCTGGTTAGCTCAGCCATTTTATATCAATACCCAATAGGTAAGCGACTAATCCAGACATCTCAATGAAGTGAGTAAGCTTCACAATTGGGTTAAAAAACTGAATGATATGAGTATATCCAGTTGAGGATTGATAAGCGAATGTCAGTTCTCAAATAAGTAGCACCGTCGAAACTCGCAGTTTAACATACCATAACATTAGAGTACAGTATCTTGTAGCTGGGAACGAAATATTTGGTACATAAGAAACTCTGAATCATAAAACACCCATTAAAAACACTGCAGTTATAAGACGTATGTATTGGATTATCTAAAAGGTTCCGGCCTTGTTTTTAAAAGTCTGGCCACTAAGGTGGAATCAGAACATGTTTCTTTGATGAATAATTAGTAGGGTTATTATTTATATTCTTTTTTCTTATTACGCTAGCTGAATATCATAAAATCTGAGTATTTGTTTTTTTTTATCGGATAAGAGAAAATTCATTGAAAAGAGAAGGTACTTAAGGGGGTACCTCAACCCAAAGAATACAAGAACTCACAAGAAAAACAATGAAACGTATACAATTAAGGTAGCCGAAATAAAGAATCCCAAAGGGCTACAATCAGATTGGCGGTTAGACCTAACATTTTTATATTCGATTCGGCCAAAAGAACGCTTGAAGTTTAACATTTCTAATGATACCTTCCACTTTTTTTTTTTGTTTTCAAACACCCTTGCATTGTGCTCCTTCCAAATACACCACCAATTAAATTACTACCGGGATGTTGTTCCATAATCTGAGTATTTGTACCTGGTATTTGTTTCTGTATAGTTTATTAGCAGAAGCATGTGAGAGGATAATGTTGTAAGCGGCAATCAAAGGTTCAATTTTGGATTCACCAAATGCACATCTACCAAATACTCCGGAACAACGACCTGGTGGGTAAAGCCCGTTCCGGTAACTTTGGACAACAACGACGTTTGGCTCGTTGAATGTTCCCCAATACATGACGCGAAATAACGAAAATATTTTGTGAAATATGCAAGTATGGGTTTTAATACAATTTCATGTATGTGATAAAATCGTTCATCCATAAAATTTGTTGGAGTTTACATCAAATAAACTTTGGCATTTCATTTCTATAATCATCTCAATTTCAGTAGGTCCTAGCATCAGTCGTTTCACTTTACCAAAGAAAATAAAATTTTATTTCAACGTGGATTTGGAAAAATACGGCATTGAAATTATGCTTATGCCCCCTCTTTTTCATTCAATTTAGTACCTCATAAAAAAGGTGCTACATGAACCCAACTCCGCATATAAGTTATGTACATACTTATCAGCAACATTGAAATATGTAGATCTACCGATATTTCAAGTTTTGAAACTCGGGAAAAACAATGTTTCGACCATGTTTAACCTGTATCATGGTACTCACAGTAGGAGTTATGTCTAAACACAATTAGGTTCTTAAACCTGTTGGGCGTAATAACTAAAATGAAAAAAATTCAAATAAATAAAAGTTATTGATACTTAGCTATTTTGTTTTTGAAGTGATCGATTTGACGAAACAGATAAGCTCCCCAGATCTTCGAAACAACAACATGGTAAAATTTTGGAAAACAGAGTGAGTCACGTGTTTAACACGTTGTCCTTAAGATATTAGCGCCCGGCTACACCCAATAGTGATGCTATAGCCTCCACAAGACAGATGCCTCCAGGATAAAACAGCCTACTACACCTACTACTAGCATATGCAGTAGATGCTCAACTTGAGCTTGGCAACTCCGAAAAAACCCTTAAGGAAAATCTCGAAAACTTGAGAAAGATAATAAAAAAAATTATTATTCTTTTGGTATCTCCAAAAATATGGAAACCCTTTTTCCTAGGACTGTCTCTATAGGTTGAGAAAAGCTTGTTTATATAATAACCTAGTACAACTTAAGAAGAGGGATCTCCCCGATGTGGGACTAATAAGTTTATATATTATATTAAAATAATTTAATATTGGAAACTCCCCGATGTGGGACTAATAGTTTTTCCATTCACAAAAGAAAACAAGAGTTTATTTATTTTCTTAAAACCTTAAAATTATATTTAATATATATTGTTTTCCAACAATCCCCCACATGAATGAAAAACCTTAGTAAAACATGAAAAACACATATAGATCTTGGTAAATCAACACCTTAATCCCACGACCGTGCGTGTTGAAGTCGTACTAGCCATTCCAACGTCCTCCTCCACACAAAAGTGTGTTGACCCCAAGGTCATACTATTGATTGCATAAATCATAATTGTATAAAGAGCTTTCATCTTTAGTCTCCAATATATAGTGGGGCTAAAGGTTCCGTTCACCAAAGAGAAAATTAGCCAGTGATCCAGTGACCCTTAGGTCCTAAGTATCAGCAGTACCAAGACCATAAAAAACAACAACATAAAACTCATTTCTCAAAATGAATTAAATCTCGATAAAAAATGAAAATCACATAAAACGCAGGAAATACCATTTTAGGCAGAGGTGTCCATGAGGTCTTGAACTTTTGCTTAGTGAGAGATTACCGGAACTACTTGCTAGAGACAGTGAACGCGATGTCTTGAACTGCTAGCGTTTGGTGTAGTTCATGATAACAACCACGCATGATATCTCCAAGGTGCCAAGCTCGTGCCGGTGTTCTCATTTTGGCCCTGAGCAAATATCCCGTTTCTCAGAATGCTCTAGAGAATCAGCTCATATTCTCATAGGAAGCGGCCCACTTCCTCATTCATATAGATGCGTTATATCAAGAGTGTTACTGCTACACCCTACATCAATCTTAAATTGAAACTATAAAACTCATTAAGACTTCTTAAAAGTCATCATTCACATGCAGTCACACTATCACAACAATGCACCATAGGGAGGGACAGAGAATGTAATTCTCTTGATAGTGCATACCTTCAATTACCACAAATTAGTTGTCTCATTGAACCTTGATCTTGGGATCTCCCGTCACTAAGGTTGAGTGTCCTTCATGGTAATTTTATTTCTTGAGCTTAAGTCCCATCCTCCTTGATGCAATAACAAACTATCTCTCTAGATTATCCTTCCGTAAGATCCACTGATTTTTCTCTTGACTTCACTAAGTCTAAAATAATCACTTCATTAGAGAGTAGTTGTCTTACCGAATTAGCCTTCTCTGAGTTTGTCTAAACTTTTCCATTGCTCATTTACTTTAGACTCACATTGTCAATTGAGCTTCAGCAGTGGTGGCCACATGCTTCAGTCACAGAGGAATACCCAACAAAAGGGTTTTAGCAATTCATCTTCATCTTATGCTTTAATTTAAGCAAACGAACTCTGATTTCATCTCAGTCGAGTTCTTCATGTCTGTTGGAGGATTTCCAACTAATTATACATCTTAAGAGAGTACACACATAGGCTAAGATTCTCCAAAGCGTGACATCACAACATATCTTAAGGTCAGTGTAATATGTATCATGCACATACACAATTTAAAATGTACCTCAGGTACTTCAAATTTCTGATTAGATCATCCCATTAATTCTTCTGGGATCACAAGTATATTTGTACACCGAATTCACTGCACATTTACAACACACATTAAACGCATCGAGTTTGGCAAAGACCATTCCCGTCAGAATTTCTTCTGGTTCCAATGAACTTTTGGATCATCTTGTCTACAACAACTTAGTCTTTCAATCAAATCACAAATATCACATGTTTTCTAGTGGTTGTAAAGCATATAAAGGCATACACAAGATACATGTACTACTTACTAGTACGGTCATTACATCTTCCTCCAAAGGTTGGTGCAATATATATCACATATTTGAAATTAAATATGTACCTCAAGCATCCCAATTTTCTGGTCCTGTGATCAGAGCAACCCTGTAATTATTCAGGATAAAATGGGAAACATGCATACCTATTTTATAACACACATTTGACAGAAACTATATCATCAAAATTTGATTTTGGTTCTTTCTGATCCTTTAGACCACTTCAACGACATATTAGTTTCCTGTCACACTTTAAACAACAAAAGATTGTTAGTGGTTGTAAAACACGTAACAAAGGCATGCTAAACATATGCACCTTCAATTGATTTAGTGTAAATACACTATAAAATTCATTAATGTACATCACTAGTATTCATCATCATCGCATAATAATATTTAGAGGTCATTGACTTACATCTTGGTTCAGGTCAAGTATATGTAGGTGTAATCAGTTTGTACCCCTAGCGCTAACCAAACCCTTAAGGTTTGTCCACCTTTGACTAATCATTTATATATAATGTCCCAACATCCATCTAATGTAGCATACTGAAAATAACGGCAAACAATGCCTGATGTAGTAATTTTAGAGTCATGTGAGTATGTGCCAAGAGATCACTACTTTATTCTCTAACAACAATTTCACAAAATCAAGTCTCTGTCTGACTTATTCAATCTCGTGTGAGAACCCGACCTCAGAAAAATATTGTCGAGAACTCAACATCCTCAATAATAAAATTTACTTTAGTTAAATGTTGTTAGCTTCAAAACTTTTAAATTATCATACTACAGTTTTGGTGATCATATGTAATGATTTGCTAAAGAAGTCGACTCTTCATTCTCACCTTAGACCCCCACAATTGAGGTCTACAGGGTAAGGCACATATAAGTCTAGGGTGTTCTATGAATCTACTTGAGAAATCAAACAAACACTTGTTTCCATCTTATACCCCACATTTGAGACATAAGGCCCCCCCACAATTATCAGGATTTCTCAACATAAGAAACTACAATTATGTGTCCTTTAGGTTGCATCTAACTAAGACACACCATATAATGGTACTCTATACCAACATTATGATTTAACATGCTCATGTATTCATTCTCAATTCATTGACGATTTTCCCTTTTATCTACTGTTGTCTTGTGCTATTAAGCTAACACTAAAGCATCACAAGACCATATTTCCAAGTATAACATTTCATAGTAACTTCGGTAGATAGCTTTTGACACTAGTTTTAATTCGTAATGCACATATTGAGAATGATATCATAATCTAATTAATGTCCATACCTGACAGGCCTTGCACATCATTTACCTATTTCTACAACTATTTTGATAGTTGAATTGTTCATGAAAATGCTTTTAATCTTTTCCATTCCTGGTAGAAGACAAAACATGCCTTTTCTAGAGCACACGTTCCAGCACTTCTGGCATTTACCAACCAATTCTTTTATCATCTCCATTGAAAAGTAAAATTACTTAACACAGTAAGAATGTCAATTGTTCCATTCAAATATGAATATACAATTCTCTATACCGAGGAGATAAACACACAACTAAAAAAAATATAAGTTATCAGAGATTAACATTAAATTTATCATTCAACTTAAGATGATAAAACTTCTGACCAACTAGGATTCAAAAAATTGGTTGATACTTTCATTCGTCATAGGTAATATAAAATTATCAAGATATTATAAGTGATCATCTTATCAAAATATTTATTTCGAACACCTAGTTATCAAGTTACTTAAGTCTCTCTTCACATTAGACTATCACTATCATAAGTAAGTAACAAAACTTGGTAATAAAAACCATCTACAATTTTTGTGTACATACGTATCAAGTCAAGCACATTTGATCGTTTAACCTTCTTGTTGCACTAGTTAATAAAAGATACTTTATACCTCACTATCCATATGACTATGGTATACTAGTGTATTATGATTATCATATTTTCAACGAAAGGTAACATATTTGAAATGATTTAGAAATCACCATAGAAATTGCTAATACACAATTATTAACCAATCATGTGATTCACGCCAATTGATACTACACAAAGCACATATAATCAAAGTGATTTATAACACAATGGATAACTCATACACAACTGATTTAACATCTTATTCATTAGCAATGTGATACTAATCTAACACATATGTGATTTAATGTCTTAAGATTGTTGGGCGCAATAATCAAAATGAAAAAAATTCAAATAAAAAAAAGTTATTGATACTTAGCTCTTTTGTATTGGAAGTGATCGATTTGACGAAATGGATAAGCTCCCCAGATCTCCGAAACAGCAACATGGCAAAACTTTGGAAAACAGAGCGAGTCACGTGTTCAACACGCTGTCCTTAAGACATTAGCGCCTGGATACACCCAATAGTGATGCTATAGTCTCCACAGGGCGGATGCCTCCAGGATAAAACACCCTACTACTAGCATATGCAGTAGATGCTCAACTTGATATTGGAAACTCCGAAAAAACCCTTAAGGAAGATCTCGAAAACTTGAGAAAGATAATAATAAAAATTATTATTCTTTTGGTATCTCCAAAAATATGTAGAAACCCTTTTTCCTAGGATTGTCTCTATAGGTTGAGAAGCTTGTTTATATAATAACCTAGTACAACTTAAGAAGATGGATCTCCCCGATATGGGACTAATAAGTTTATATATTATATTAAAACAATTTAATATTGGAAACTCCCCGATGTGGGACTAATAGTTTTTCCATTAACAAAAGAAAACAAGAGTTTATTTATTTTCTTAAAACCTTAAAATTATATTTTATATATATTGTTTTCCAACAAAACCTGACAATGAAAATTTATGATTTCAATCTATTGATTTTTTTTTTTAATTCTATAACCAGCAGTGTCTAAAAATGCTACATTATCAATAATGAGAACTCCGAGGTAGTGGTGTTTGTGCCACCAGGAGGATTACGATCAGTCGATAAAGGAATCAACAACAAAGGTACATACTATACTAATATTGCTTCCTTTAGAGACAACACATAGGTTTGAAAACCATGAGGATAACACATAATTATTAATGGAGATGCTACAGAGAACAGATTACCGGTAAGGTAAGTGTTTGATGAGCGCAATTCTAGCTCTTCAAATGGTGTAAATGTGAACTTGTGATAAAGAATGTCAACTGCATCGCCACAGAGATACTTGACCTCGGTGTCCCAATTAATTGTGTATGAATGGTTTATCTGTGATTAGGTGGTTCTTGCTGCTTCCATTGTTAGTAAATCTGGTAAAGGTGAGATTGATTTTATTAGTGCCACCTATCTAATTATTAATTATCATCCTATAATGAGCTGATACCATTCGAGTTATACTAATTTGCAAGTTGAAATCATTTTTTCTTCACAATGCCTAGGTTTTACAAAGCCAATATCAATTATTGATTGAATTCCATTTTCAGTTTTAAAATTCTTTTCATTTCTGACAATGGGTTTCAATTAAAAGTGTTAATTTTTGATTCTTTTTGTTAAAAATGGTGCAATGGTTTTTTTTTAGAGTGGATTCAGTTTACAGGACATGGATAAGGGAGACAAAAGAAAAGGTTTAGAATCATATGATTATTCGGATGAAATGCAAATGGAGGTTCAAACTGTACTTGGAACTGCTAAATGGTAGGTCAGTCTTTGTGTCTGTGTAACTCTCATTTATTTTATTCAAGGTTGTTGTAATGATTTATTGATTATGGATTGTTGTATTTTGATGGAACAGTTAGATGAGTTCGAGAGAGCGTTCGGTTAAGTCATGGATATTGAGTTGAGGATAATAGAACGGAAGGGCGCAAATATCCTTTGGCTGCAGGGAAATGCTTCATTAAAAGTTTATCCATTATAGAATGATATTAGGAGTCGGGTCATGCCTTGGGAAACTGTGCATTAACTCCTGAAGTCGGACAACTCTCTAAATATGATTTTTTCCATTTAATGATATTTGAATGCTTTATTATCTTGCTGCAGGTTAAAAAGGCTGATAATGATGGTCAAAAAGTTTTGAACATCATTGTCTATCATCAGGTCGAGATGGTGAGTTAGAACATGGAAGAAGTGGTGGGCGTGAGAACAAATCTGGATGGTTGTGGTGACAATGATGTGTTAGGATCGATGCTATAAAGAAAACAAAACGAAAACAAAAACACACAAAATTTATTTGGTTCACTTAATTTAGGCTACGTCCAAGGAGAGACTGCAGTTTTCACTATGATCTCAAAAACAGAGTTCCAGAGGAATATAACGATGATAATAATCCTGATACAAAACCTATATATGGAAATCTCCTAAGTTGGTATGTTCCTCATTTTCATAAACAAACCTCTCAAAAAGTTTCATTTAATTTCCCAACGGACCGCCAGTCGGATAGGGTCAAGTACGAAACCGGATCGTACACTACCAGGCTCCACACAAACATAACATGATACACAGATGGATGAGTACTAACTGGCTCAGTTGACATGTGCAGCATGTGCAAGCCACTTCGATCTTATATGTATAGTAGATATTGAGATTATGATAATACTGGTGCAGCAGTGAAGGAAAGATAAGTGAATTTTATTTCTCAGTATTTATATTCTTTCATTTTGTTTGAATCAATGAGTATAAGTTTGTTTCATTTAGGATTTGATGTGTGCTCTGATTAAGTTTTAAGGAAGCCAAGTTCATGGATCAAGCGTATCATAGTTTTAGTCCTTATGGAAGAGAACAATGAAGGCAAGAATTTCATGTTCCAACAAGACTCTCTAGATCTTCAATCTGCAGAAAAAACCCTTTTATGATATTGTTTGTACCATGTGCAATTTTTTTTGACCAAACAGATATCCTCAGCAAGAAGTACCCCACTGACTGCAACCCTGAAGGTCAGATGGAGAACTTTATTCACTACAATAGTAGGAAGAATGCAGTTGAAACTACTTCGATTAGTGAACTGGATGTGTATGAATCTTTGTTCAATACCGAAAGTGTTCCTGGTGATTAATCCTAAGGTGGTAGCCATCCATCCCAAAAGAAGTGAGTTCGCTTCTTTGGTAATAGGAAGCGAGTTCGCTTCTTTGGTAAGAGGAAGCGAGTTCACTATTAACCCACCAGATCCTAAAGTACTGGCTTATATGTCAGGCATCATTGCCACCTCTAGGACGGAATACTTACTTCATTACTAACAGAGATGAAGTAAAAACTAGGCATCGACTACGAATTAATATGGATAAGTGTACTCCACAGATCATCACAGCACCATCAGGGGTTGGTACACCATAACTTTATCTGACAACTTGAGAGAGTATTCGAAGGAAGTGAATTTAAAACAAACTTAAAGAAATACTATGGGGATTCATTCCTGCTTCAAACAGGCGATCATCAAGTCAGGTAATTTTCATCCATTTTTTTGGTTGCCATTATTGACATAATTTTGTGTTATGACTATGAATCTTAGTGTTTGGTCATATATTTTTAATTTAATGGTTTTGTTCAGTTTGGTTTGTATTCTATAAGGTTTTGAACTTGATGATAGTTGTATTTGGCTCTGCAGGCTTATCCCTATATGCACATCCACCGATTAGGGTAAGTTTATCTACGGATCAAAGGGGAACGAAAACAGTCGGGATGATATCATCCAGATTGAAGAATTTCTTGGCAATACATGTAACCACCAGAGAAACTAAGGATAAATTAAATAAAGTAGTACCACATTTTCATTTCCACACTTCTGGTACACTAAAAAAAAAGCAACATGAATTTTATCCCCAATTCATGAGTATATTTAACATATTTCTAATTTCTGTTTTTTTGATGCTTTCTGATTCTCTTAGTGTAAGCTAAAATCTTGGCGATGATACTTCCAATGTACTCATGTTGTAACTACTCCGTCATTCGCTACTGGATATATATTTTTGGTATGAATAGAAGCTTTTCCTTATACTACTCGTGTTGATGTCTGTTATTGTTGAAGTTCGTATCTTTTCCACCAAAACCCAAAATTATTGAATAGATTGGTTGGAGTAGCAACACCATAAAAAAGATGCATCACTGAACTCAACGGAAACATAAGTGGCATTACGAAACATGTATGGCGTATAAGGGAACCGTATACAACTCATCCTCCATCCAAGGAAGAGCATATCTAGACTATAATCAAGGGAGAATCTCCTAATATCAATCCCACAATTATAGCATATCCTATAGCCATAAGTCAAGCCATAAGTTAAGCATATCAAATATACTTGTTACCCAAATTAATTTCATGTTTCTTTTTATATAAACACAAAGTATATCAATAAAACTGTGTGGTTGATAGTCTTCTAAAATCGTGCAGTGTAATCTTTATATGGTATCAGATCCATCTTCTCCAACGAGCAACTGATCTTGCAAACATGTCTTCCGCCTCTTCTGATCAAACCCCCAACTTCACCATCAACAGCCAACCTCCCTCTGCCTCTGGAAAACCCTTAATAGCTCTCAATATCACTTCCCAGATTAATGAAAGACTAACACCCTCCACTTTCCCTCAATGGCGTGCCCAGTTTGAGGCACTACTTATTGGCTATGATCTTCTTGATTATGTTGAAGGCAACTTCCAATGTCCCTCCTCATATGGTACTCCTACTGAAGAGCTACGCAAACCCACTGGGTTCGACAGGACAAACTCATCCTGAGTGCAATCCTAGACTCAACTTCCCCCTCACTTACACCTATCATAGCTACAACAAAAGCTTCTCATGATGCTCGGAAAAAACTTACCAATCTCTATGTTAGCCGATCAAGAACTCGTGCTATGCAGTTAAAGGAAGAGCTCACCTTAATCCAACGTGGGAACAGGACCATCTCAGAGTACCTTCACGATGTGAAAAATCTAGTTGATGAACTAGCTATTATAGACCACTCTATCTCGGATGATAATTTAACCCTCTATGTGTTGAATGGCCTAGGTTCAGACTTCAGGGAGATTGTAGCACCAATTCGTTCCCGAGAGTCATCTCTAACATTTGAAGAACTACATGACTTATTGGTTGGTCATGAAACTTACCTCAGACGTATGGAAACTGTAACACACAGCTTGGTTGCATCTGCCAACTACACCAGAACCAAGCCATCAGGATTCGAAGCAAGCCAGCAGCATCACAGGCCTGACTATCAGCGCTACAGACATCCTGACTTCTCCAGACGCTCTACAGGAGAATACCCAAAGCAAGCCAGCAGCACCACAGGCCTTTCTCCAGGAAGATACAAAATAATGTTCAACGTGATGGATGTCGCTACACAGCAAACTCTGGAAAATACAACACCTCCAATAGGCGCTACCAGCCCAAATCCCAACTATGTGATCATATTGGTCACACTTCCAAGACATGTTCCCAGTTTCACTCCCCAAACGCATCCATAAATTGTGCCATAAACTCTGCAACAAAAGAAAAAAACTGGCTACTTGATTCATCCGCTTCTCATAACATCACGGGTGACCTCTCCAATCTATCTATGTACTCCGAATATGATGGAACTGACGAAGTGATTCTTGGCGATGGTTCGAGCTTGGCTGTCACACACATCGGTTCTTTGGCTTTAAACACTCCACATCGAACATTTACACTATGTGACACTCTTTATGTTCTAAATCTTTGTAAAAATCTCATTTCTGTGCATCATCTTACTAAGCCAAACAATGTCTTTGTTGAATTTCATCCTCTTCATTTCTTTGTGAAGGACAAGAGCATGGGGGCGATATTACTAAAAGGAGCATGCAACAACGACATCTACACCTTTCCGGAGTCATTGACGACATTACCAAAGGTTGCTAATGTGCATGAAAGAACGTCAACTGATGGATGACACAATCTTCTTGGACATCCTTCCCTTAAAATTGTCAGTCATCTTATTAAGCATTCTCACTACCTATTTCTTCATAGAAAAATCTGTCTTCATTATGTCAGTCATGTTCTATTAATAAAGCACATCAAGAATCCTTTCATGTCACGAGTCTTCGAAGCCATGAGCCTCTTGAACTTATTTACACTGATGTATGGGGACCTTCCAGCTACACTGGGATTGAGGGTTCGCGATACTATCTTATTTTTGTTGATCATTATACAAAATATATCTTGTTTTATCCCATGACCACTAAATCGGGTGTTTCCCTAATTTTTCCACAATTCAAAAAAATTCTTGAAAACCGTTTTCAAAAATCCATCAAAACACTGTACTCTGACAATGGAGGTGAATTTTTGTCTTTAAAATCATATCTCTCACTTTATGGCATAACTCATTTCACTACTGTTCCTGACACACCACAACAAAATGGTGTCTCTGAACAGCGTCACCGTCATCTAGTTGAAACAGGTCTTACACTTCTCCATGATGCCAATCTGGATTTTTCATATTGGGCACATGTCTTTCAAACAACTTCATATCTCATAAAATCGTCAACCAACACCTATTCTACACAAAAAATTTCTTTTGGAAGCTCTTTTTGGTCAATCACCAAACTACTCTAAGCTAAAAAAAATTGGGTGCATTTGTTATCCTCTCAGCAAGGCCTACAATTCAAACAAAATGCAACCCAAATCCAAAGTCTGTATTTTTCTTGGCTATTCACCAACTCAAAATGGCTACAAATGTTTCGAACCTCAAACCAAAAAAAATCTTTATCTCTCGTCATGTGTTATTTGATGAAAATAGGTCTTTCTTCCATCCCTCATATGTGCCCTGTAAGCTACCTAGCCATCTCCCGGCAGACAGTCATCATCGTCTTCCTTTGCTCTTTGGTAGCCAACCTATGGTGTCATCCACACAGGGTCTAAATGCATCAGCAACTGTGCAGTCTCCGGAAGGGCTACCTGTTGTTGTTACACTCTCCCCAGGTAACGCTGCCCTCCCTGATTCTTTAAGATTTAATCCTGTACAAGCTGCAGACTCCTACTCAAGTCATCTGCCTAGCTCTCCAGAAACAACTGGTACTGAGCTCTCAGCATCACCCATGGATGATGTTCCTGACACAACTGTATGCACATCCAACGCTTCTCCAACTCAAGACACACATCAAGACATGTCGAATGCTCATCGCACTCACAATATGACCACAAGATCAATGAATCAAATCTTTGAACCCAAGAAAATTCATACATTTTCCAAGCACCCTCTACCTCAATCTATTGAGACAACAAGTGTGAGTCAGGCCATAGCTCAACCTCACTGGTGTGAGGCCATGTCTGCATAACTCACAGCTCTGCTGAAACACGGTACTTGGGAATTTGTTCTACCTCCAGTTGAATGTAAACCAGTAGGGTGTAGGTGGATTTTTCGGGTTAAACGAAAAACTGATGGTTCAATTGATAAATTCAAAGCCAGACTTATGGCAAAAGGTTACAACCAACGTCCTGGCATCGATTATACAAAGACATTCAGTCCAATGGTTAAACCAGCTAAAATAAGAGTTGTATTGTAATGAATGGATGGGAGTTGCGGCAAATGGATGTCAACAATGCATTTCTGAATGGTGCTTTAACAGAAACTGTCTTCATGGCACAACCCCCCGGGCTTCAAAGGCCTGTCAAGACCACAACATGTGTGCCGACTAAAAAAAGCCATTTATGGACTAAAAAAAGCACCACGACCCTGGTACACATCACTCAAAAATGCTATTCTTCAGCTGGGATTTCGAAACTCCAAGGAAGACTACTCATTGTTTGTCTACAGCCGAGATACTACTCATTGCTACCTGCTAGTATATGTGGATGATCTTATCATTACATGCACTCATCCTTTGTAACGTCTACTATCCAATAGTTGGGTGACATGTTCTCACTCAAAGATATGGGTTCTCTCAACTTCTTCTTATGCATTGAAGTTATACCTATCAAGGCAGGGATATTCCTGTCTCAACACAAGTACATCAGAGAGCTTTTGGACATCACCATCATGAGTGAAGCAAAGGACGTCTCAACACCCCTTTCCACATCTCAATCTCTCCAGTTGATTGACGGCACAACTGTTGTGGACTGTGCACAGTTTCGTCGGCTAATTGGCAGTCTCCAATATCTTACATTGACTCGTCCGGACATCGCTTTTGTTGTGAATAAGCTATCCCAATTCATGCACAAGCCAACCACAAATCACTGGTCAGCAACCAAAAGGTTACTTCGTTACTTAAAACAAACTATCTTTTATGGTATTCAGATTCACAAAGGAGGAACCTCTACACTCCGGACATATACAGATGCAGATTGGGCTGGCAATATAGATGATCGAACATCAACCTCTGTCTACATCAGTTTCCTGGGTTCAAACCCAATTTTCCGGAGTTCCAAGAAGCAACGAGTCGTTGCAAGATCATCCACAGAAGCTGAATACAGAGCACTAGCCAATGCAGCGTCTGAGACAATGTGGTTGTCAACACTGTTCGAAGAGCTTGGAGTTCCAATTACAGACTCTCCCCAACTGTTATGTGACAATATTGGAGCCACACACCTCATCCTCAATCCTGTCCATCATTCACGCATGAAACACATTCAAATTGATCTACATTTTGTGCGTGATTTTGTCCAAAAAGGAAGCCTTCAAGTCATACATGTTCACACTCAAGATCATCTAGCTGACCTTATGATAAAGCCACTATCCAAGCAGCGAATTACCGTGCTAAGAAACAAGATTGGTCTTGCCGATGGAACACCGATCTTGCGGGGGCATATAAGGGAACCGTATATAACTCATCCTCCATCCAAGGAAGAGCATATCTAGACTATAATCAAGGAAGAATCTCTTAATATCAATCCCACAATTATAGCATATCCTATAGCCATAAGTCAATCCATAAGTTAAGCATATCAAATATACTTGTTACCCAAATTAAGTTCATGTTTCTTTGTATAAAAACAGAAAGTATATCAATAAAAATGTGTGGTTGATAGTCTTCCAAAACCGTGCAGTGTAATCTTTACAAAAAAAAAGAAGTAATTCATATAATGGATATTATTCTTTTCTTTCAAACAATGAATAACTATAACCAATGTTGTTTGCACGTAGGTAACTGAAATATACAGCACGGTGGAAAAAATAATTGAGTTCGCAGACAATTGGTCATATCATTGTTGTTTCATATGCAGAACAAAGGTTAAGGAGAGGGAAGATGAAAGCCTCTTTTGATACTGCGAAATATATACATCGTCGATGGAGAGGTAGTTAAATGATAAAATTTAAACAATATGGCGCAAACAGTGATAAATATTAATATGAAACACGAATAAAAATATCGAATGATGCAGGTTGCTAATCAGGATGAAGGTTGAGGATGGATCAGGGACAACATGGCTGGAGGCGTCAGATGAAAGTGAGGAGAACTTGATATACAAGACTAAATAGAACCTCCTAGACTTGAAAAGGTTAATTCTGTAACAAGAGCTTGGCAAACGGGTTTAATAATAAGTGTTGACTGATTGATTATGGCAATGTGTATTACTTTATTTTAATAGCGGTATAAAAATAAATTGCAGGAGGGATTAGCGGCACATATATTTGATATCTTTTACAAAGTACTGGAAATAGATATCGATTTTCACGTTGTAACGGAACCAAGAAATCTTGACATCACGGATAGCATACATACCGTAAAGAAGGTAAACTAATCGCTCATAAGTTGGGCTACAAAAATAGTGGGCGGAAAAAAAATAAAAGGTAAAAGTATAGACTGATTTTATAAGTTAATAAAATAAACCTAGAGTAAGGAAAAAGATCTAATACTTTGAAAATATACATATTGCGGAGAATATGGAAATGATTACGGGGTTAATAAAGATTATGAGGAGGGTAATGAGGAATGTGAAGATGATGATGAAAAAAGTTAATGTTATGAGGGTTCTAGCGGGATATGCTAATTAAACATTTTACAGGCGGAATTTAAAGTATTATTTAGCGAATAAAATATTAGTTAATGGGATTCAATTCTAATACTAAGATTCGGTTGGACGCATGTTTATAAACAATCAACGTTTAATTCATGTAACGAATTTCATACACTCATTGTTCAATTGATGTTCGAGATTTCAATATTATTATGTGTTGGCCCAAATGTATTGTTTATGTTGCTGTTACGTTCATTTTAGAAAAATCTTAATAACTATTCTTTGATCTTAGTTATGATGTTGTTGTTTGATTCATGGAACTATGTTGCTTGGATTGTAATGGCATGGGGTTCTAGTTATCTAGGTCTGGATTGTAATGGCATGGAGGTGCAACAAAGTGTTCAAGTTCTTGGGATAACGGCAAGAATTAAAATTCAAGTGGGTGCAACATAGTGTTGAAGTTCAAGGAATTATTACAGGACTTTAGTGTAAAACATGAAATAAAAACCAAATGACATAACAGAATTAGGTTGATTGAGCATTAGGGCAACAAGCAAAAACAAATTATGGAAGAAAGTCGAGTTCTATTACTGTGTTTCTTTACATGGAATCATAATTAATCCGTAAACTTTCACAAGCTGTTGTACATAAATAACTGGATGTGTATGGGTTATTTACCGAGGATTTGGTGGTTATGAATCCATTTGGATGTACTGTTGAAGAAAGGCTAGATTCAAATACAAATACAAATACGAGTTCATACTTTGATTGTGCTAGGTTACATTTAGGAAACAACAACATGAATTTGCAAAAGAAAAAAACACGAATTTCCAAAAGCTCAACTACATGCGTAAGGAAGTTCTTATGAAATCACTAAAATCTGTATTACATTATCATATTTTTTTTTCAGATAAGTATCAATTACAAGGCAAAAGGGTATCATGTGTTTATACTGTCAGCTATATAACATACTCCCTATACAAACCTCTACAACAGAAACTAGATGGTGTTATGAATTTATCACCTACCATTGGAGGAACCCTTTCATTTACCTACGATTGTTGGAGTATTTTTCTTCAGTATTATATGCATGTTGGGGATCAAGGTTTCACTGTCAAAAGTCATACTATGTTGCTGGCGCGCTTAGGCACATATATGCACCAAAGAACTCAGTAATAGCGCTTCCGGGACCTGATTAACTGATGCAGGTGCACCGAAATAATCCTATGCAACCTAATAAGTAATCGTGCTAAACCAACCTGAGAAGATTATTGATACATAAAAACCATGTTCTGAGGAGAAGCGTCAAAGATGGATTTGGTGATGACCCGTGATCGAACAATAAAAACATCTACAACGACTGTTATAGGTGCTATGTTAACATGATATAACCAAATATGTATCACCCTACTTATAGTTATATATAGATTAACAATTGTTCTGTTTTACATACGATCTGTGAAGGATAATAGTCCCACATTGCTAATATCCCCATAATAAATTTAAAATACAATATGGAAGGACCACTCCACTCATTGCCAATTGGTTTTGAGTTAGATGACCGCAGACTTTAACATGGTATCAGAGCCAGACCCGTAAGAGAGTAAGCCCAACGGCTATCCGTACATACAATGGTCCACGTGTTAGAGGCCCGCAGAGAGTGCCCTAGACGTGAGGGGGCGTGTGAGAGATAATAGTCCCACATTGCTAATATCCCCATAATAAATTTAAAATATAATATGGAAGGACCACTCCACTCATTGCCAATTGGTTTTGAGTTGGATGTCCGCAGACTTTTGGTAGTAGTATAATACATGTATAGTTGTTCATGTCCAATTTCAGTAGTTTTAATATTACATGAGAACTGTAGATCCAAATCCAAGTGCATTTGAAAGTAACACTTGGTTGCATGAGAAATTTAAACATGAAAGTATTTCAAGCCATTTTTTAGCTACCCATTTCTACATAATTGAAAGTTGTAACCAAATGAGAAATTTCTAGGTTTAGTAATTAGGTTCAGTGGTACCTAGACAATGATAAAAATACCAAGAAAATGGTTCAGGTACACTACAATCAATGTAAACTCAAAAACAATTATATAAAGCAAGGAAATAATATGTAATTGTATTTGCATAACTCAAAAACAATTATATAAAGCAAGGAAATAATATGTAATTGTATTTGCATAACATATGCATTTTTTTCTCGTACTTATGTTTGCACAACATGGTTCGGTTTTTGAGTTTGCATTGCTAAGACTATGTACGTAGGATTATAAACAACATATCATTTAAAAAATGACACGACATAATACCAATACAAAACTAATTCATCCAGACATAGATGCTTACCCTTGGCCATTATTGAAAGCGTGTTGAGGAAATGCAAATAGGGTCACACACTCTGGGATCTAATGGAAATCATTTGCACCCTTGTAAGCTGCTTGGTACAGGACATGATCTTGAATCTTTAGTGTTGTAATATAAATATAAGAACCCTGTAACATTTATTCAATGAACGGTTATTCATATAATAGTGAAAATTGTCTAATTAAACATGTGATCCAAAACCTTAAATTTAAAAATTTACAGGTCTAACTTGAAAGGTTATGTTTGGAAAACAAATATAAACTGAGTATCTCAAATTTCTAAAAAGCCAAAGGATGAAAATTCGTAATCTGCCACCCAACAGTAAAGCGTGCTAGCATACCTGACGGTTCAGTATTTTTCGTACATAAAAGTCATATGATTTGCAGGATTAATAATATCTTGTCCAACTCAAAGCTGGGTTACACTTAAGTACTAAAAGGCAAAACAACCATTTTCTAAAACCTATAACAAATTTTAAAGCTAATATTTCTACATGTGAACTACACAATGAATAGGAATTCTCTACCAGGTAAGTACATGTATAAGATCAATAATGGTCCAAAGATAATTGCTAATGTTGAAAGATAAAGTCTAGCTACTTCTGCATTGTTGGTTCTGGGTGGTGAGGAATTCCCAATGTACAAAAAAGGAAAATGTATCATCTAATTATGAAAAATCGACAAATACCGTTGATGTACATGTGTAACGTATATATTTTTAGTACATTATCAAGGGGATATACATCCTAGTCCCCAGTGACATAATCCGCTTTGCTGATTTCTGCTTAATACTGTAACATCCATTTATGTACCGAGGCAGCCGTATATCAAGCATCAAAAAAGAAAGAATGTTTACTTGTACTTGTGCAAGATGCCACCTGCATTTACCCCAGTTCCTTAAACGGACAAATTGTGGTCAAATACCTAAAAAGTGAAGAAAAAAACTCACACTTAAAAAAAGATACTGATGTTGCATATGTGGGTAATATTATAGATATGCAACTGTATATAGTATGTGTATTTAGAATTATTACTCGTAATTAGGGTTGTACATGGCCGGTTTCGGTTCAGTTTTCAGCCAAACCAAAACCGAAATCGTTAATGTCGGTTTCTAAAAATCTTACCATTACCGAATCGTTAACCATCACTTCGGTTTCTAGCCAGTTTTAGCGGGTTTCGGTTTTTCCAGTGGATTTCCGTTAACCGATTGTTATGTCAGATTTATGAAACTGACAGTTCAAATCTTAAAAAAAAAACAGATCACAGTTCAAAGATTTTTAAACCTACCTACAGACATTTATATTTCATGCACATTCAAAATTCATAAACATTCTAAAACACAACATAAACATTACACCTTCATTTAGTTTCACCAAAAACTTAAAAAAAACAACAAAAATACTAGTCATACTAGATAACCGGTTTTCACTGGTAGTTCGGTTCGATTTTGACAAACCAAAACCGAAACCGTTAATATCGATTATTTTATTTTTTTACCAAAACTCTTCCACTACTAATAAGTTCGGTTCGGTTTTATCCTAATCGGTTCAGTTCGGTCCGATTTTAACGGAAAACCGTTACCATGTATAACCCAACTCGTAATACATTGTCACCAAAGGATACAGAGAATATTCAAAAGTGGTTAAATTTTTTTTAGAATAAGATTAAGATGATTGTTGTTTTACTATGGGTATTGTGGATTCAAAGGCTTAACTGACCAAAGTTGTTACTCCGGTGCATTCAAAATTGTAGTTCATAGATACCGCTAACCACATCTGAAGTATAACAATCGTAATACCTCTACAGAAGTTGTCCATGAGGTTCGTGGAAATTTTACAACTACAGAGGATGACAATCTGAAATAGCCCAACCATATAAGTGAAGTACAGAAACATTACTGTTGTTTGCTGTAATACATCAAATTTTACCGAGAAAAACATTAAGAGGAGATTAAAGATAGGATTTCTTACGGGAAGTAACAACCACTAAAGTTGTTGTTATTGATATAAGGGCATCTCAATCTCAGGTTTGACCAGCGGTAAGATTTATTCCTTCAACAATTGGAAAGTATTAAGGGAAGGTTCATCTTCCTTGGCCAACATCTTCATGGAATAACTATGCCTGCAGAAGATAATATACGAAACTCAGTTATAATGTATATAATACTTTACCCTGTTGAGAATACATCTCAAATTAGGAAAATATATATAATTCGATTCTCACACTTAAACTAAGACATTTTGACTCTACAATAACATGAAAATGATTAGTTTCCTGGTTATCCTTATTTTCTCAATTATGATACAAATTAAGATTTCAGAAAGGCATAAATAGTACTACCCTTACTGATTAGTAATGGAGGAAAATATGCACTCGCTCAAAAGTCCAGTAACTCCCAGCTTACGAACGAAACCACAACTTCTAGTAATGAGCATTTCAACCACTCGATTAATTTTTTCCTGCGATCGCATTCGACTTTAATCCTCAATACTAATCTCTTGCCAACAGTAAGGTCCAACAAAAAATCTTCCCTATGATTTGCAAACTCTAAAAATAACATATTCATAGACATAATATATTACAGAGATAGTTTATTAAAAATTAGATCAAGTACGTTTGGTACTAATTCATCCCAGCATCTTAATTTACCTGCCTCCATCTCAAAAATCCCTACAGAAACAAACTACAGATAAAAATTCAAAATTTTAAAAACCTCATTACAGAAATCAGTTTTTTGCACAATTGATTAAGACTCATCCTTTAGTTGAGACGTCTTCCCCTGGAAATCAAAGAAAGTTCTTTCGTTGATACGATAAATAAGAAACCATTGTTTGCTAAGAATATCACTCTATTTTACCTTTTAGTCAGGGAAGACTGCATCACCACCCTTCTAAACAATACCTAAAATGAAACATGATGGATTTATTCTTAGATCATCATCAGAATATAAATGTTTTTCTCATTCACGGCTTTGGCTTAAACTATGTAGGAAGGTGTCGCTAAGATTATAACTTTGACATTTCATCACTTGATGAAAATAAATAAAAAATCCAATCACAAAAACCAAAAGAAAAAAATTAAGTGTAGGAATACTAAGAAATTTAAATTTTTTTGTCAAAAATTAGATAACAGATTCAGAAGATTACTGTTTAACTTCAATGGAAACAAATTCCTCAGATTAAGTGTTGGATTATAGTATTTGATATTCATCCTCATTTGCATATCAAATACTGATTGAACTTAAAACAATTAATCAAGAATATGTAACAATAGAATTAAACTCAGATTGGATCGAAATTTAGAAGTCAACAAAACTCAACTCGAATATATGGGTAATAATTATTCCTTCATTCGATAATAATACTGCACAAAATGGGGGTCAATGAGTAAGCAAAAGTTTCGAAAACGATAGGCTACTATAATGATTAAACAAATTCGGTATAAACTGTTTTCAAACCACATAAAATAATAATATGAACACATTCAAAGAGAAACAACCTGGTTACAAAGAACAAAAATAATAGGGCAACTATAATCTCAATGAGTAAGTTAAAGATTACAACAACAATGAAAAGACATTCGATGACTAACTCATTCGATGACATACTAATTAAAAATAAGTGCAAGAAGGGGATTACAGAGACCAAAAATTGGGAAGAAAATCTAATTATAGGGATGAAAGTTAAATAGTAACAACAACAACATCAACTTTTGCAACTACAATGATTAAGAAGATTTGGTATAAACTGATTTATGTCACCACAACATGGAGTTATATCCAACGCTTGGTATTGATCCCTACACCATAACAACAATGAAGACACCATAAAATACTATCAAACCGTAATCCAACTATTGTGTTTTCAACAAAATCAAAGAACCCAAATCAAACATAAATCTCAAAATTACGCATAATTACAAAGAACATAAATTGGGTAGAAAATCTAATCACAGAAGCCAAAAGCAAAGATGGACTATAGAATGAACATGGGGTATTACCTGAGATGGATGGGGGAAGTTTGCTGAATATGTCCTGCAACAACAAAAAACCTGCAACACCCAAAAATGAACCTGATGAGATTGGAAATATGGACAAAATATTCATGGAACAGAAATTAAAGTCGAAGAACAACAAAAAGATAGTTCTGGAACACAGATCACAACCAAAATCTAAAAGTGAATTCAAACAGAAGAAGCTGGTACTGACTGTATAGAAGCCTGTGAAGATTATTCACACTGGTTGCATTTATGTACTGGAACATTTGGGAAGGCAGTTTAGAATTAGTAAATGCATAAACTCGAAATTTATTATCAAAATTGAAATCAGAATGAGAGGGATTGGCGGGTGAAAATCAAGGAGGATAATAAGAAGAGGTGAAACACTGTGAGTGAAGCAAAGAATACAAGGGCACAAAGGAGGGAAGAGAAGAATAACATGATGAACCCTAATGAACTCTGTTAAATATTTCGTGTGAAAAAGACGCGTAGGTTGGGTTGGTTCGTTAGATAAAGGATGAAAACATGGGTTCATATGATCCACGATTTATGTATGAAATAAATTGAGAAATGATATCTCTTGATCACTGATAATAATACTGCACAAAATGGGGGTCAATGAGTAAGCCAAAGTTTCTAAAATGATAGGGCTACTATAATGATTAAACAGATTTGGTATAAACTGGTTTCAAACCACATATAATAATCATATGAATACATTCAAAGAGAAACAACATGGTCACAGAGAGCAAAAATAATATGGCAACTATAATGTCAATGAGTAAGTTAAAGATTACAACAACAATGAAAATAAATTCGATGACTAACTCATTCGATGACCTAGTGATTAAAAATAAGTGCAATAAGAGGCTTACAAAGACCAAAAATTGGGTATAAAATCTAATTATATGGATGGAAGTTAAATAGTAACAACAACAACATCAACTTTTGCAACTACAGTGATTAAGCTGATTTGGTATAAACTGATTTATGTCACCACAACATGGAGTTATATTCAACCCTTGATATTGATCCCTACACCACAACAACAATGAAGACACCACAAAACACTACCAAACCATATTCCAACTAATGGGTTTTCAATAAAATCAAAGAACCCATTTCGAACATACTTCTCAAAATTGTGCATAATTACAGAGAACATAAATTGGGTAGAAAATCTAATCACAGAAGCCAAAAGCAAAAATGGACTATAGAATGAACATGGGGCATTACCTGAGATGAATGGGGGAAGTTTGCTTAATATGTCCTGCAACAACAAAAAACCTGCAACACCCAAAAATGAACCTAATGAGATTGGAAATACAGGGGAAAATAATGATGGAAAAAAAATTAAAATCGAAGAATAACAAAAAGCATCTCCTTCCTCATTTGCGCCCATTACTTCACCTCTTCTTATTATCATCTTGATTTTTTCCCTTCAATCCCTTTCATTACGATTTCAATTTTCAAAATTTAATTCGATTATGTGTTACGATTATACCGATTCAAAATTGTCGTCTTAAATGTTCCACTAAATAAACCCAACAAGTGGGTATCATCTTCACAATCTTCTATACAGTCATTACCATCTTCTCCTATCTGATTTCACTTTCCATATTTTGTTTTGAATTTAGTTTCAGTTGATTTCACTTTTCGTCTTTTGTTTTGATTTTAATTTCAGTTCATTTTTGGATGCAGATTTGTTGTTGTTGCAGGACTTATTCAGCAAACTTCCACCACCCATCTCAGGTGATGCCCCATGTTCATAGACTATAAGATTTTAGTTCTCCTATTTTTAGCTTTCTTAGTATTAAAATGTGGTTAAGGTTCTTTGATTTAGTTGAAAACCCTTATGGGTTTGTAGTGTTGTGTGGCGTTTTTACTGTTGCTAATGGGTTGAATATAAGCCTGTATGGGTGTGTTTATATGATTAATAACATAGTATTGTGTGACGTTTTTACTATTGCTTATGGGTTGAATATAAGCCTGTATGAGTGTGTTCATATGATTAATCACACCAACAATGAAAACACCACAGAACACTACCAAACTTTTGTTATAGTTGTAGAAGTTGATCTTGTTGCTGTTATTATCTGAACTCAATTTGTACTTTATCCCTATCATTTTACAATCTTTGGTTTACTCATTAGACACCATTCTTTGTAGTCCATACTCTTACAATTTCTCCAAATGGGGTCCCAAATTGTCAAAAGCCCTTCCAAACAACCTGCTATCACGTACAAAACTTTTTCTCATATAGCTGATACAGAAGAAGGAACAAAATGGACAACCCACGTCCGAATCAACAGATTGTGGAATAAACTTGATTTTATGGGGACCAATGAGGTCACCATCCTCGACGTCTTCATGCTCGATGACAATGTAAGCAACAACATCAACTTTTGCAACTACAATGATTAAGCGGATTTGGTATAAACTGATTTATGTCACCACAACATGGAGTTATATCCAGCGCTTGATATTGACCCCTACACCATAATCCAACTACTGGGTTTTCAACAAAATCAAAGAACCCATATCAAACTTAATTATCAAAATTGTGCATAACTACAGAGAACATAAATTGGGTAGAAAATCTAATCACAGAAGCCAAAAGCAAATATGGACTATAGAATGAACATGGGGCATTATCTGAGATGGATGGGGGCAGTTTGCTGAATATGTCCTGCAACAACAAAAAACCTGCAGCACCCAAAAATGAACCCAATGGGATTGGAAATATGAGCGAAAATAATGGTGGAACAGAACTTAAAATCGAAGAACAAGAAAAAGATGGTACTGGAACACAGATCACAACCAAAATCTGAAAGTGAATTCAAACAAAAGAAGTACTGACCGTATAGAAGCCTGTGAAGATGATTCCCACTTGTTGCGTTTATGTACTGGAACATTTGAGAAGGCAGTTTAGAATCAGTAAACGCATAAAATCGAAATTTATTATCAAAATTGAAATTGGAATTAGAGGGATTGACGGACGATAATCAAGGAAGATAATAAGAAGAGGTGAAGCACTATGAGCGAAGCAAAGAATTCAAGGGCACAAAGGAAGGATGAGAAGAATAACAGGAGGAACCTTAATGAACTCTGTTAAATGTTTCGTGTGAAACGAACACGTAGATTGAAACATAAATTGAAGAATAAATCTGGATCGTTAGATAAGGCTGAAAACAAAGGTTCAATAATGAGCCATGATTTATATATGACACAAACTGAAAAATAACTGTGCAGAGTGGGTGCTCTATTCAGCAATACAGGATGCCCTTGCATAACTTCTTGAAGTATTTCCCATACAATAGGTTCTTTATGACACAAACTGAAAAATAACATCCATTGAACGGTGAAAAAAATGACTTTTTAGATGATCGGATTAAATTGAGACCATTTTATTTCGTAAAGGATCAAAACATGGATTCAATATGAGCCACGATTTATATATGACATAAACTCATAAATAACAGTTGTTGATCGCTGAAAAAGTAAGTCTTTTTTTGTAAGTAAGAATACTTTTGTGAAAATGTGATGTACAAAAACAGCTTATTGTCTTTGATTAATTGTAAAATACCTCGTTTTCTTCGAGTGAAAGAAAAAACCTGATCTAGGGTTTCATCTATTGAGTTCTGATCTAAATTGGATTTCATGCGAAATTTCTACTGGTGATCTACGATGGATGAATCTTATGCCGGCTTACCTACTAGTCATCTGCTTGGTTCAGTTCCTGTAAGTAGTCCTAGTTTCTTATGAAATTTCCCTCTGTATAATTTGTTATGGGGTTAACCTAAATCTACATAGGGTTTATTAATTTTTCTGCAATTTTGCTTTATATAAACTGTTTGATTCTATTCGGATGTACCCTAATTAGCCTAGTTGGTTGATAGGATAATTAGTGATTGGTAAAAAGATTGATGGCATTTTGATGTGATGATTTGCTTTCAATTTGCAATAATCATTCACTTAATCCCTTTGTTTGTTGATAATTTATTTGTTAAACCAAGTAAAAAAGAATAAAATGAATGCATGATTATGCAACAAGCTGATTTTCTTGATACTAAAAGGGCGAATGGTTTCCTTGCATGATGCACTTTCTTTTTTAGATTCCTACTGTTCAGAATTCAGACAATATGCAAGACGACCTGACATGGGAAAATGGTTTGAAATTCTAATTACGATGGGTTTGATGTGTTTATTGGGCGGTAATTTGAGTACTAATATGATTGTGTCTATTTAAATTGGAAAAACTCTTGCGGGTATGTTTAAGTCTTTGTTTGGGTTTTTGCTGATCCTTTGCCAATTTGTTACAGGCTGTGATCAGTGCCCCAGAGAGGAAGCCCGAATATGCAAGTATGTGGGACTAACTCCCAGTTGTTCTATTTCTTCGATCGACTACTTGTTTCCTCTTCTAATTTAAGTTCTTCTTTTGGCTGCTTGTTATTTGCTTCTGCAGATCCACAAGCAAAATTGCAGATATTTCCTCCTAATAATGGTGTAGATCAAGGGAAGAGTTCAAAGGGTTATGAAGGTCTAGGAAGTCCTAGTGGTATGTCACTAAATAGATGTTATCGAGCAAATACTCTATTTTTGGATGTAACGTTCAAAAATTGGGTTTTACATTACTATCTGAAACTGACGGCTTCCCTTGTACTTGTGTTTGTCTATGTACTAGCCCTTACACCCATAGCTATTCGTCAAATGATGAATTTTTGGGACTGTCAGATGAGGAACTTAAAATCTCTCACATTAACAAACCACAGCTTCCAAATTCCAAATTTGTTGTATTTATATTGTCAATTATTTTCTATTTATTTCTTTTTCTAATCATGGACTCTCTACAATTCAGGAGGAAACGAAGAGCCACCCACAAATAGTTGGAAAGGATATTTTAACATTGCTTCATACACACAATATTTCGATGTGGATACTGATGTTGTTCTTGATAGAATTAAGAGTTCATTCTATCCTCATCGTGGAGATTTTTTCACAAAGATTGATGGTAACCCTGATTTGTGAGTTGAATATCTGTCACTTTTTCTTTTCTTCTTCTTCTTCTTGAGATGGACGGGTTAAGCTTCATTTGAAGTTTGCATTTATTTAATAAAAGAAGTACTGCAAACATAGGGTGGGGGTGTTTTGGGAGAACACAGAGCGGATATACAGTGTGAAACATAGAAGGTGCTGGCAGGGCAAATCTTTTTGTCAACGCGATTAGTATGTAGTGACGAAGTGAAATGTGGCTTCTGTGTATTACAAACTTAGGGTTGAAGGATGGCCATAGCGTACCTGGTAGGACTTGAGTCCACATTTTGATGGTTGCATGGAGATTTGTTGGATTCAAAGTGTAATCGATGATTTTTGTTTTCTTTCCTCTTTGTGACATCTAACCTTTCTTATAGACCTCTTACTTTAGTATATACTGCTCACTCATTTAAGCATATTGGCAGTTTCCAACCTTTTAAACCTCTGCCAGTCTGCCTCTTGGAGTCTTGTATGTTGACTTTTTACTTTTATTTACACAATAAAACAAATAAATATATATTTTCCATTATCTATCCTGCATTCAGTGACTTGGAGCTTGATTTTGGCATCCCACTATAAGTTACCTCAGTTTTCTTGGTTAAGAGTTTGTTGAACATATTTTTTTGGTCCATAAGTCGGGCTTATTGTGGCAATATTGGCGATACTTCAGGTATGGGTTGATTTGGATCTCCACTACATTGGTCTTTGTGGTGGCTGCTTTTGGAAACTGCGCTACCTACCTGATGGACAAATCAAGCAATAGTAAAACAACATGGAACTTTGATGTTGGCTATCTTAGCATGGCGGCTTGTGCAATATATGGTTATACACTTGTGGTGCCGGCAGCATTTTTCTTTTTGCTTCAGTATCTTGGATCAAGTCCCAGCCTTGTGCGCTTCTGGTGTATGTGGGGTTATTCTCTCTTCATCTTCATCTGTTGCTCCGTGAGTATCCTTCTGTTTGTCACGTACTAGAGTTGGCTATCTACACTTTTAATTGCTTTCCTGATTAAAAGGAATCCCATTACCTTTACTGCAGGGAAAGTACTGAAGTCTTATTGCCAGTAGGATACTTGTTAAAGCACTGAATATAATATGTTCCATTTGGTATTATATCACTCAAGAGAGTTTTTGATATTGTAATGTATTACAGTGCAATATGTAATGTGATGAAATAAGGTGTCCGTTATAAGAAATGAAAGTTGATTATTTGGTTCACATCGTAACAACTGATAATTGTTCTGAGAAAAGCAGGAAATTAGCATTTGCAGTTAGGATCTTTACATGTAACTAGGGAGAACTCGGGTATTATATTTCTGTTCATTGAAGATCTTCTTTCTAAAACTCGAACCTGTAGGATTCTCTTAAGTCATAACCATCCAATATATACCAATTACATGCTTAACACATTCCGTCCAGGTTAATATTTTGGAAAGGATTTAATTGGTGCAGCTGATATCTAGGCTACGCATTTATTGTTGTCCCGCTTCAGTTTTCCAACAATCTAATGACTAGTATGATATGTGTACATGGTTTTCCTTCTGAGTGAGTTTTTTTGTTTTGTTGTTTGTTGATCACGCAGGTCTAGGATTTCTTATATTTTTCTGGTTATGTTTTGTTTTGCATACTTCTAACTTCTTATTGTTCTGTTTTGTTTTGCATACTTCTAACTTCTTATTGTTCATGTACCCTGTCAGTTCCTGATGATTACTCCGCTTGAGTTTGTTCGATGGACGGTCATTCTTGTTGCAGGGGTGGTATCAGCTTTCTTTGTTGCTTTTAACATAAAGTCTTACATTGGGGGAAGTGATGTTAATCTTGTGGTGGTTGCCTCGTTTGTCCTTCAACTTGTTCTGGCTCTTTTTATCAAGATTTGGTTCTTTGCATAAATCAGACCCCATGCCTCATGCTAATTTGTGTTTTTTGTGTTCCCGTGTGATGCTGAGGAGTGGACAAATATGTTGTTTTTGTATTACATTTACCCGGGACAGGCGCTGGCCAGTTGTTCGGGGCCCAAAATGCAATACTTAGTTCTGGAAAGAGCTTCTGTATATTTTTCACCCACATTTGTAATCATCTTTTGTCAGTGCGATGCAACTTCTGTGGAGTCCAAAATTATAACAAACTTCCCAAATTCAATTCTAGAGTAAATTTGTTATTCAAAGACAATACAGCGTGTTCTTTACCATTATATAGAATACTAGGTCATGACCCGTGCCGTAATGGCACGGGGTTTGGGTGAATTGTTAAAATTTATATTCAAAGATCCCAATTTTGTTGGACCTACAGATTCCCGTATACTTCTTATTTAAATTATGGTTGGTTTTGGAGGAGAAAAAAATTTATGGTTGGTTTAAATGTATAATCGATATTGTATTGTGTGTTGTTGCTTGCAAAGGTGGTATTGTATAGTGTGTTGTTGCTTGCAAAGGTGGTGTTAATAGAGCAAGAAATTTTAAAATTCCCGTTTCCGGTTGGAGTTGCCATTTTTTACTTGTCAATTTTGTCGTTTCCGGTTGGAGTTGCCATTTTTTACTTGTCAATTTTCTTTTCTGTAGATACGGGTGTCACTAACTCGCAATAGTCATCTTCGAAGTACATGAGTTAAATGAGATGGACCCTGACTAGGCGCACTCTAGAGCTCCAACTTTTTTTGCGCACTTTAGAGCTCCAAGTTTTTTTGTGTTCCCGGAGCTTCAAAATGCAGATATTCAAAGTTAAATAGTTGGGTCACTAAGGGAATCGCACACATCTATCTATTTAATGACCTTTTAGAGCCACATATTATAAATGAACCGTAAGGATTTTACTACTGCCAGGAACATTACATCTTCAAACATGTGGGATTGGGTTTGGAATAGCCTACAAATGAATTACGAAGAGCTTAAATATTGCTCAAGCTATTCGCAATTGTATTTCTAATGTTAATCATGCTGTGGGAGCTAAAAAGTATGAAACATTACAATGAAAATTCTTTTAAATGATGAATTGGATTTAGTTGTGTTTCAAAAAAATTGGTACTCGCAGCTCACGCCACTGAAAAACTTCCGTGCCGTTACGGCACAGGTCATGACCTAGCACTCGGCAGGAGAGGGTATTATACAGTTATACGACAATCATAACCGAGCACTTGATCCAGCAGTAAGCGCATTGATTTGCTTGAGCTTTAGTTGATCTTTGAAGCATTTAGTTGATCTTTGAGACTGAAGACATGTTGGAGGGTAACAGCTTCACATCAGATGGACGGTATAGAAAGCTAATTAAGGACCAGAGCGACTGTAACTTGGATGATGCATTTAGCCGACTCACATGTATCAAATGGCTCCCTCCTAAGGTTTCTTTCATCAAATGGAAAATAACACATAATTCTCTCTCATCTAGAAGTTTGCTGCAAAGAAAATGAAGAATTCAGTTGTTGTCGAATCTTTGTCTACTGTGTAGTCAGGAAGTTGAGGAGGCTTCCCATATGTTGCTGGCTTGCTGCTGTGTGAAGTTCCTTTGTTTGTATGTAGTTATTTCTTTCAGTCTTTGGGTCAGAAATGAGTTACCTCTTTGCTGTTGGCTTCAAAGGGAATTACTTTTAGAGGGATCGGTGAAGTTCTCGGTCCAAAGTTTCCATAGCAATAGTTTGGGAATATTGGACTTAGATTGAAGTTACTGAACTAACAGTGTAATTTATCTATTACTATGCGATATTAGGCAACGGAAAGTACTACCCCCACGCTTTCAGCTTCCTAGAGCATAAATGAAAAAAGGGAGATTGTAAGAAGAAGAGATTCAATTCATTCTCAAACTATAAACATGAATTTAAAAACTATAAATAAATACACTGACCAACGCCGAAGAGTCTGACTGCATAAGGGAACAAAAAATTATGGTGGTTGCAATATATGTGATGTATCCAAGGTTTAAAAGTGACCTTCAACTACGTATAATAACCAAGCAACAAACCCACACGCTTGCTAAACCTTTGGCCAGAAGGGAATCTAAAGTTTAGAATCAGAAACATATTATGATTCTTTTTTTCTTTTTTTCTTTTTTGAAAGAAAAAGAATTGATATTCATTAGGTTCAAACAAAGGAACAAACGCACAAACAAAGACACAATGAACTAAGACTCAATACAAGCAGAAACATAAAAACTAGACTCAACTATATCCTCACTTAACTGACTACGTATCACTGAAGGGATATGTTTCCACCATTCCTTCCTACAATTATATAATCTAGCAAATTTAGCAAGCTTATCAGCTGATTTGTTTGCATTTCGATGAGTAAAACAAACTGTACTACTATTTAAACAACTAAGAAGACTTTTAGTTTCTTCCATAAGAAATTGATCTTCCCATCTACTACTCTGAGAAACACCATTAACATACTCCACCACAGTCTTATTATCACCTTTTATAATGAGATTTCCAAGCTACAACTAATTTGCCCATTTAGCAGCTTCATACATAACCAACAGTTCAGCTTGCTCAACATCCCTAGCTTTGTCAATTAGTGTTCTTTCCCCCACCATCCTCCCCGAAACATCTCTAAGGATTAGAGCTAAATCAGCAAATAAAAAATCTGCAGAATAAAAAGCATCAATATTCATTTTTAGCCAGTTAGTGGTTTAATCCAAATGGGTTTCATATGCAAAGTTGATCTATGACGGTATTCTAGATTACTATGACTTAAAGTAGTGTTAGTGTTCAGTCTAATACTACTATAGAAGTTCATTTTCCGAAAATAAGTATCAGTAGGGCCTTTCTGAATATCTTCAAACACCTATTCACATCGAGCTTTCCATATGAACCACATAGTGACTGCAATGATGTTAATAGTTTCAGAAGTACTGAAGGATATATCATTTTTCACATTAATCCAGGTTCTCATCCAATCTTTCAGATCTTGAACATCTTGTAACTTGTGATCAATGTTTGAATTTACTTTATGCCAGACTTCTTAAGCATATGGGGAATTGAGAATGAGGTGTGTAACCGATTCTTCCTCTTGCTGACATCTTCTGCAATTGATATTCTGAATAAGAATATTTATGCTCAACCTTTTATGGACATGAAGGATATCATTAGAAATCTTCCAAAGAAATAGCTGACACTTATAAGGAATTTTCAAATGCCAGAGTTTCAACCAATATTTTGTGTCTTCCAAAAGAATTAGATGGAGATTGGTTCTGAAGAATGGCATTATATGTTGACTTAACTGAAAAGTGACATGTTCTTGTTAAAGATCATTTTAGTTCATCTTTTCTATTAACACCAGGTCTAATATTCAAAATTTTGGTTTTGTGCTCCTCATTGAAGTAAGAATTAAGCTGAGGTATACTCCGATAATTAGTATATTTACAATCAAATCTGCCACTGTCAAATTATAAGAAGTACTACTGGTTCTTTACAAAGAAGTATTATTATTATTATTGTCTGGGATCCATCTATCTTTTGAAATCTTTACCTTACTACCATCACCCACTTGCCAAATACAACTTTTTTTCACCCATTCTAGACGTTGACAAATGCTTCTCCGAATCCATGTACCATTAGTTTTAATGTCATCCTTGATAGGATCTAAGCTTTTAAAATATCTTGCTTTCAAAACTTGAACCTATTTTGCCTCTTTTTCTTGAATGAGCCTTCATGCTAGTTATGTGAGTAAAGCTTCATTGAAAACTTGCACATTCTTGAATCCCAAACCACCATATCTCTTTGGCTTACAAACAGATCTCCAAGAAATCATATAATAACCTCTTCCATTACTTTTATTCCAACAGTATCTTCTTTGAAGAGCATCAATAGCTTTTATAGTCTTCTTGGGCATAGTGAAGCATCCCATTTGAAACTGATCCATAGTACCCAAAGCCGTTTGTATTTGTATACTTCCTCCTGCATGAGATATTAATTTTCCTTGCTATTGTTGAAGTCTTCCATTCATTTTATCAATAGTGGGCTGGAAACACTTATGCTTATCTCTTGTAATAAACAAATTTATACCTAGATACTTTTCTTCAAGTGGCATGGATTGCATCCCCATCATTTGAATGATATCATGTTTAGCTTCAGGACTTAAGTTATTGCTGAAATGAATACTTGACTTCTTGAAGTTAATCATTTGACCTGAATATTTGCAAAAGCCATCAATAATATTAAGAAGATTATGCAAAGATTCACCTTTTGCTGAACTAAATAAGATACACTCATCTGTAAAAAAAAAAGGAGACTGCTGGACTACCTTTAGTTGGGTAAATAGGTATAATCTATTTCTTGCTTACAACAACAGATATAAGCCTACGAAAACCTTCCATACACATGATGAATAAATAAGGAGATAGAGAATCTCCTTGTCTCAATCCTCTTGTTGGATATATAGTATCAGTATGAACCCCATTCAGAAGTATATAAATAGAAGTAATGCATATACATTGCTCCACCATTTGACACCATTGATTATGGAATCCAAGTTTTTGAAGAATTTGAATGATGAAAGTCCACTCCATCCTGTCAAATGCCTTTGACATATCCAACTTAATAGCACTAAACCATTAAAATCCTTAGTTGTTTTCATATAGTTTATAACTTCATGATCAATGAATGTATTATCCAAAATATTTCTACCTGGTACATATGAAGTCTTCCAAGGAGAAATGAACTCATGCAACAACTTCTTAATTCTGACTGTCATTAACTTAAAAATAATTTTATAAGAGATGTTACATAGACTGATAGGCTTAAAATATGAAGGAGACTCAACACAAGCATGTTTAGGAATCAAAGTTTAAAAAGTATGGTTCATTTTCTTTAAGAGAATACCAGTTTTAAAGAATTCCTGGACTATCTGAACTACTTCTGCCTCCACTATATCCCAGCATTGTTGATAGAATCCATCCTGGAATCCATCAGGACCTGGAGAAGCCCATGGGTTGATTTGAAAGACCATTTGATTTACTTCTTGAGCTACATGTATTGAAATCAAACTAATATTGTCTTCTTCTGTTATGCATGGTTCAATGAGATCCAAAATTTCACTATTTCCCTGATGGTTAAAAGACGTACTTATTCCACTAAAGTAATCCTTCAATATAATAGAAATTTGTTCCCTTGAGGTATACCAATTTCCATTTTTATCTTTTAAAGAATCAATTTGATTTATTCTTCTTCTATAATTAGCTTTAGAATGGAAGTATCTTGTATTCTTGTCTTGATTCTTTATCAAATGTTCTCTAGATTATTGATATAAACTCTGACTTTTGAACTCAGAACATCGGTATCTCTAATGTTTGTAAGAGCTTTGGCCTCAACCCATTTAGTGAAATAGTCGGTAGCCACAATCAAGTATTTTCTTTTTTGAGTACCTTCCACTAATGGTCCAACAATGTCTATCCCCCATTTTGCAAATGGACAAGGGCTGAGTACGGAATTAAGTTCTGTTGCGGGAGCCTTTGTTCTTTTCGCATAGCGCTGACATTCTTCACATCTTTTTACCATATTTTCCGCAACTTTATGCATAAATGGCCAATAATATCCTTGCGTTTTTGCTTTTAAAGCCAGTGATCGTCTTCCACTATGATTTCCCGCATCTCCATAATGTATATCTTTGAGAATTTTTATCCCTTGCTCTCGTGATAAACATCGAAGTAAAGGCCCTAAAAAGGATTTACGGTACAAAATTCTATCCCGCAATTGATAATTCACAGACTTTGATTGCACCTTTCTTGCCTCTTTAGTGCTTGCGGGTAATATCCCATTTTGCAAATATTGATGTATTGAAATTCTCCAATCTTCTCTGGTTAAATCATTTTATGTTTTTTGTGGGAAACTTGCATCATCTTGTACAGTTGCATCTTAAATATCTTCCTCCACTTCTTCTTCCATATTTTCAACTGCCTACAACTTGATTGATGGTTCATAAATACGCCCAATTTTTACTGCTAATATATTCTGATCCTTTATCATTGAAGAAATAAATGCTAATGCATCAGCATGACGATTCTTATCTCTTGACAGATGCCGAAAGGTTATATTTAGAACCTGAAGCGCCAGTTTTTGCACAAGATTTTTGTATTCTACCAGGTCTTCATCAAGTGCTTGATATTTTAACTCAACCTGTCGAATTATTAATTGTGAATCACTTGTGAGTCGGACATCGCTTATCCCCAATTCAATGATGAGCCTAAGGGCATGAACCACAGCCTCATATTCCACTATATTGTTTGTATGTTGATCGAACTCAAGTCGGAATGAATATACCATTCGATCCCCTGTAGGAGTCGTAACTACAATTCCAATTCCCGCACCTTCTTTGTTCCTGGCCCCATCAAAAAATACTTCCCATCTTTGGGAATTTATAGAGCTTAAGATGTCTTGAGGATCATCCTCTTCGAACCCGGGAAAACCTTGAATTTCAAAATCATCATCTAACGAAAAATCCGTAAAGAAATCAGCTAAGACTTGCGACTTTTGTGCAGTTTGTAACTCAGATAGTACGTGGAACTGTTCGAGTTCTGCGTTCAATTTTGCTATCCTTCCAACTTTTCCCACATTCTTCAGTACAGATTCCAACGGAGCTTTGCTTGGTACCCTCACATAGTGTGTTAGAAAATACGTGTGTAATTTCTGGGTAGCAAAAACCAGTGCTAAGATTAACTGTTCAATTTTCGTGTAATTTCTTTCTGCGAGGTTCAGAGTTTTACTGATGTAATATACGGGTTTTTCTACCTTTTCATTTGTTCGCACCAATACCGCACTTACAGCATCTTTTGTTACGGCTATGTACAAGGCAAGCACCTCTTCAGGTTCTGGCTTTTGTAATGCGGCAATGTGGTGAGATAAGCTTTAATACTTGAAAATGCTTGCTCACAAATATCGTTCCATTCAAATTTATTCTTCTTTTTCAATGCGTCAAAAAAGGGCTTGCATTTGTCCGATGATCTAGCAATAAATCTTCCGAGTGCGGCCAAACAACCATTTAATTTATGTACTTCTTTGACATTCCTCGGAGACGGCATATCAACAATGGCCTGAATATTTGCCGGATCAACTTCAATTCCTCTTTTGGTAACCAAGTACCCCAAAAAATTCCCTGACGTAACCCCAAAAATGCACTTATCGGGATTAAATTTCATTCTGAATTTCCGCAAGGCTTCAAATATCTCTTTCAAATCTTGTAAATGATCCTTTGAAAATTTAGTTTTTATCAGCATGTCATCTACATATACTTCGAGTGTGCGGCCTATCCATGGTTTAAAAATTGCGTCTACAAGTCGTTGATAAGTTGCTCCTGCATTTCTCAGCCCAAATGGCATTCTGGTATAACAATATAATCTGTGCAGAGTGAAAAACGCGGTGTGTTCTTGATCTTCTTCAGCTAGAGCAATCTGATTGTACCCTGATTGTCCGTCCATAAAGGATAAGGCCTCATGACCTTCAACAGCGTCCACCAACTGATCAATGCTGGGAAGCGGATAACTATCTTTTCGACATGCCTTGTTTAAATTGGTGAAGTCTATGCAAATTCTTACTCCGTCATCCTTTTTTGGTACTATCACCATGTTTGAAATCCAAGTTGGATACCGCGCCTCTCGAATGAATCCCGCATCCATGAGATTTTTTAACTCTTTTTCAACTGGCAAATGATGTTCAGGCGCAACTTTACGTATGCGTTGCCGAAAAGGTGTGCTTCTGGATGTATATGTAACTCATGCCGTACAATATTTGTATTGATGCCCGGCATGTCCTCTATCTTCCATGCAAAAATGTCCACAAAATCTTTAAATAGAGTAACCAAATTATGCTCCCTTTCTGTTTCCATCAACGTTCAAATTTTTATCATCTTGGGAAGTTCTTTTGTTCCTATGTTGAAATTTTTGGTTTCTTCGATTGATGTAAAGGTGGGTTTGAGAGCTTCTAAAAATGTGGGAGCCCCTTTTGATTGCTATGTTGGAAGACTACCTTCATCAATTTTTGGCATGCTTTTCTTTATTGTAATACTTTCATTTGCTTCACCTATTGCTTTATTTCCTGCAGTCTTAATCATATATTGGTTCAAGGCTTTTTCTTTAGCCTTCATCTTGCGCTCTTTTTTCTTATTTTGTTGATGTTGTTGTCGCTCTTTATTCATGCGGACTTCTGCTAGAATGCAAGATTTTGCTTCATTTTGATCTCATTTTATCTCCATCTCCCCTTGCAGTGTTGGAAACCACAAGTATTGGTGATACGTTAAAGTTACCCCTTTCAATTGATGGACCCAGTGTCTACCAATGATGGCGTTGTACGGAGATGGAGCCTCCACTACACTGAACTTATCCAAAACACTTATCGGTACAGCCGCAACATCAAGCAAAATTTCCCCTTTCGGTTTTGAAGATGAACCTTTAAACCCATAAACTGTATAACAAGAAGGCATTAGCTGATCATTTTTTAACCCCATCCTCTGGAAGGTATCATAAAACAAAACATTAAGAGAGCTTCCCCCATCCATAAGAATCTTCCTTACATTCCAACCATATACTGGCAGTATGAGTACCAACGGATCATTGTGCATTTCAATCTCATGGTCAACCTCGTCCGCAGAAAAAGTTAGCGGGGATGCCATCCATTCTTCCCATACTTCAGTAACTCTTCCCGCAACCTTGAAGATTTCGTGACTGCGGATTCTTTTATGCAATGTTTTACCAATAGATGCACTCATGGACGATTGATCTGAATCAGAATAAGAGATCATATTAATAGTTTGATTATTTTGAGGAATATTAACAGCTTTCCCTTTATTAAGCCTTGGTGAGGGGTCAGGTAATTGAATAAATTCTTTTAGCTCCCCCACATCAATCAACCTTTGTACTTGCAGTATTAGATTCCGGCATCGGTTTGTGGAATCACCCCGATAGCAATAGTATTCGAAATACTCCTTGGAGTTCTGTGTGTGTTCGGGTTGTTGTTCTTTTGACCGTGGCCACTGAAAATCTTGTCTGTTTTTTATTAAATTTAAATTTTTTGAATAAGGAGTGTTAAGTTTAGTGAAAATTCGCTCCTCAAATTGTTGGATAAATTTTCTTCTTTTCTCTATCTTTGGTCTCTTTGATTCAATGTTTGGAGTTTTTCCCGCAATCCTCTTCCCGGATCCGGATGACAGCTCTATAAAATTGGCTCTTTTTGCATTTCCTTGTTGTTGAGATATTATTCTCAGATGTTGCCTCTGAATGTCCTGTAATCTTGCACATTTTTCAATGATATCTCTGAGATCTCCTTTACTTTTTGGATTTATATTATGGATATCAACAAATAGTTGACTTTCCCGATTGGTTATTCCCCACTTGTAACTATTGATAGCGACTTCTAGGGTTACATCCCCAATTGCTTGACAGATCGTCTGCCATCGGTCTGTATAATCACGGATGGTTTCCTCTGTCGATGAGGCAAGTGAGTATAGCTTGTCCATCTCCGCATCTGCGGGTTTGTTGTATACATATGCTTCTAAGAACTTTCGGGTCAACTGTGTATAAGAATACACCGTCCCTTCTAATAGATTGTCATACCACGCCAAAGCTATTCCTTTCAAACTCGAGGGAAAAAACCGGCACATAACAACATCATCTTGCTCCCAACGTGTCATGATGCGATTGTAATACTTCAGGTGGGTAGTTGGGTCTTTTGTCCCATCATATCATTCAAAATTGGGAATGCTACATTCATGCGGTATTGGTGTGTATGCCAAATGCGGCGCCAATGGCGTTCGTCTAGCTTCTTTTAGCACTTCTTCTTCGTCCACCCTCTTTATTTTTCAGATTCTTTATTCTTCTCGCATTTGCTCCATGTCCTCATAGCACTTTTGCCATCTATCATTTTGCAATCTTGAACCATCGAAATTCAATCTATCTGGTTCATTCCGCTGGAATGCGGGTTCCACTACCATTACTCTTTGATCTTTATTGGCTCCCACTTTTCTTCATGTGGGTCTACTGGAGCTTGCTTTTTGCCCCCGTGTTCTTGTTGTAGATAGTTCCGCACCATGATGGGCCTTTTCTTTGAGTACTTGTTTTCTCTGGTCAAAAGTGTAATTTCATCTGCACAAGCCTGTTGTACCTTGCGCATCTCGTCTATTTCTTTCATTAATTGTTGAATGTGATCAATATTATTTTGAGAATTTTCTTCAAATGAACGACTATTTGTGTGATCTTCAGAATTGTTTACTTGATCATTAATGGGTGATTGCTCTCGTGATTCTCTCACCATTTCCCTTTGTTGAGAAGCCCCTATGGAATTACTCCCCTGATTTCTTGAATTGGCAACTTGATCTTGCATGTTTCTATGTGACACTGTTTTTATTTGTGTGAATCCTTTTGAAATGTTGTGATTTCTTATAAGCTCAGTCTTGTGTTGCTGTATGGATTTCTTTACCAGTATTCTAAAAGAGCTCAGATAATGAGTTATGTGTTTCAAGAGGTTTTATCATACTCAATAAATATATAATACAATCCGATTGAAAGAAAATACTAAACTTAGTTTTTAAGATGTCATACACAAACCGAATAATTCTCTAATTTTTACCAATTTTATAAGTTCATGTGCTAACAAGTTTATCAAGTTTGACAATCCATTTGAAAACTTTTTTCACTGTCTCTTTCAAGAATGAAAATTTTAGTTTAAAATAAAAAACCAAGAATTAGATGATCATAGTATTATGGCCTGGTGGAAATTTATGAACTAAATTTTTAAATCATCAATTTAAAGAATATCATAGGGAGTTTAACATATAAGTAAGGTATGAAGTAACAAAATAATATATATGATCAAAACAACCAAATTTACATATTCGTCAACCAATTAATTCAAAGTAAAACCATATGTAAAGGAAAGAAATTTTTCGATATGATGCTCAATCACTATACTTTAAGAAAAGGAATTTTTTCGACAGAATACGATTCAAGATTTTAAAGATGAAAATTTTAACAGGTAGAATAAATTCTTTACTACCTCCCTGTTTCTAGCGCCAAATTGTGATGACCAAAAATCTGGCATCTATGGATCACAACCAAAAGCATTTAAATCTTAGTACAATACGATATCTTATCGTGAAATCAACTCCCATGATCATCTAGACAATGAGAATTAATCAATCAATCAACTTAAAATGAATTGACTCAAACATTTAACGTGGTTCAACAGTCAGACTGTCTACATCCACGGGTAAAAAAGATTTGTATTCCTTTTATCATACATAATCATAAGATACAACAAACAATTGATATGTCATAAAATCATGAACATAATAATCATCGTAAAACTGAAATTAAAATTTTACATAAGTTCATACCTAAACTTTTTGCTATCACTTTAATGACTTCAGTCTAATTTCTCCCCAGATTACCCAACCTCTTTTCCTGTTTATGAGCTTGGTATTTATAGTCAATTTGATGGATCCCACCAATCTACCTTTCCACCTATTTATTCTTATCCATTCTTGGTGCGATATGTAGCCCCGCAAAGCTTATTTGCAATTTCCGCAAGGCCTGATCGTTCTTCCCGCAAGTCTTAGCATGCGTACTGCTTGTTTCTCGTAATTTCTCACTGGTTATCCCGCATCTCTTTTTTGGTTTTGTAGTTAAGTTATTGTTTTTGGATTAGGATGACTGTTGCGGTCTTATTTGAATCATGGCATGTTTGACACGTAGCTCTTTAAAGTGAATCGTCATGCTTTAGTTCTTTTTGTTCCGCAGCTTGTATAGTCGACACATGTCAGTCATGTATCAATACTCATTATTACTCTTTATTGAGTCATGTTTTCCCGCAACCTGTTGCCAGTCGAGCAGTTAATGATGTCTGTCTTGAGCAGTGTACCTTACTTTTCCGCAACCCACGTGTCGGTCAGGCAGCAAGGCTATCTGTTTTGAGTAGTGTGTCTTACTTTCCCGCAACCCACGTGTTGGTCAGGCAGCAAGGCCATCTGTTTTTGAGCAGTGTGCCTTACTTTCCCGCAACCCACTTGTTGGTCATGCATTGATGCTGTCAGGTTCAAACTTTATCTAGTTTGCAGCTGTCAATTCAATGCTTTAAAAGACTTTGTTCCAGTGTTTCTTGTCTCATCGTGGCTCGTTACTTCTTCAATAATTTTTGAACACATGTACCTCAGAATTTATTCTCTCACACATTAAACTGCTTAGTTGGGGATAAACGTGAACAGAAGAACCTATGGGAGTCCCATTTTGAACGGAGTCGTTTTATTCCCTTTCATATATAATGGAGTTCGATACTCGCCTTACCCACCGATAATGGTAGGAATCAAAACTATGGAATACCAAATCAAACGAAAACAGAAATGTAAATAATAGCTGAGGTGCACATGTACTTGATCCCCATATACATTTTGGATTTTTCCCGTGTGCATGTGCTGATACTTGATTGGCTAGTCCCTTGATACCACACAATTATTCTGCCACCAAACTACTGTCTTCTTTGTTAACTAGTGAAATGTAACACTACCTGTCTGATAATGATATGGACTTTAATAAGAATCCTAACACATTACCCAAAATACGCCTCAGCTTCTGTTGGTATTATCTCTCCGATGGTATATATATATTAGACCTAGTACTATCGCTGTTATTACGCTGATTATAATAACATGTATCGCAGCTTAGAGGCTATAATTGTTTGTATTTTTTATGGCATCTCAGAGGTTGACTCCTGCACCAATTCTGCCAGTATATTCGTCACGATAAATTAAAAGCAAATTGATCCAAAATGAATATCAGAAAAAAAAATTCTCAGATTTGCGATTATTTGATCAGAGACTCTAGCTATTACGTGCTAACATCAACTGATGAGCCAAGGCCCAACATGTTTAGTTGCATGATACAATCAAACAAAATGATTAACAGCCTGAGAAAATGAATATTGCTAAGCCATTTTCCAGTTTTGGTTTTTTCTTGGAAAATTCATTCCCATGTGAAATTGTGGATGTGGTCTATAATTTAGGGTTAATAGATAAAAATTAATCCATTGTTCATTTTTAACTGTCACTAAAAAATGTTCAAATAATGTAAATTCATAAGTTCACAATTCATGGTGTTTTTTTTCTTTCCTTTTTTTGAAGCAACTCATGGTGTTTTGATGGTTCAACGACAGCAACTGGCTGATTAGCTAAAAACACAATTAAATATTTCAACATTTCAATGATTGAGATGAGGAAATTCAAAGAACCTTCTTTGATTCGATCAATGAGCCATCCTAATTATTTTATTACGTGACTGAAGTGAGAAAAAGTAATCTACCTTTGAGGGTTGAGGGCTATCAATGAGTCATCCCAATAACATGTAATTGTCAAACCTCATTGAGCTAGGAAAATATGAGGTATATCACTATATTTGGAAGTACTAAGTACGTGCCATCCAAATAATGGAGTAAGTTAGGTTTTGCCGCGTCTTTAGTTAAGAATCAGGATATCTGAGATTGGGTTGTTGCTGATGGCGGTAACACGTAGACGTTTTTCGAGGTCTGTCTGTCTTCCTTAAGGATGACTATAAGACAAATTCTGTGTTGTTCATCTCAAGGAGAAACGTACTCCTCAGGAATACAGTAAAGAATGTGGGTTCTTATGAATGAACCTAGTAAAAGCAAAGCGTATTTATTAATCCAACATTTCCAAGATCCGTTGAATAATTCCCAGATACGCCACAGTGTAAAAATGTGTCTACCTAGATGATAGGGGGTATCAAGAAGTTTCTATTGATTAATTGGCGAGCAGAACTACAGTACGATGGCTTAATACGTGGTTACTTATATTCAACCAACCATGGTCCGTGGTATACAATACGTCGTAAGCATCACAGTGGTAGCTAAATGTGCCATTCCTTTTTCCAAAATAAATCAATTGCTGGGCAGGTATCCGGCGACACTGCAATCTCATATTATTAGCAATTCTTCCAAATCTCAAATTATAACAATTCTAAAATTATATGTAGTAAACGTGTATGTTCCTGCAATAACAATGTATAATCTTTTGATAAATTTCTTTTTAGAACCAAAATTGACGAATATAAGCCAAATGCTCTTAAATTTTTAACGACTTATTTAATAATGGGAAGATATATTCGAATGAACTCTTGGTTTTTCATATTGAGAAAACCAAAAGAGAAAACATATATATTTATACAATTTACAGTTCTTGAGTTACAAGTAATATCAAAATAAAAACTAATTGAAAAGGGAAAGACTGAACATAACATGGAAACTAAACTAAAAAAAGTTTGTGTTTCATTTTCTCTGACACTAGCTCCCCCTCGATCTAAGCGGGTGGTCACAAACAGTAAGCTTAGAGCGAAGAGAAGTGAAACGTTGTTTCAGTGTACGCTTAGTAAAGACATCAGCAAGTTGGTCTTGAGAAGACACAAATATAAAATCCAACTGGCAACGTTGAGCCCGTTCTCACACAAAATGATAATCAATCTCTATATACTTAATACGACCGTGCAAAACAGGGTTTATTGTGAGATAAGTAGCACCGAGATTATCACACCATAAAACAGGTGGAGTGCATATTGGAGCCTGGAGTTCTTTCAGCAAGGATTCAATCCACATAAGTTCTGCGGTGGCAATTGCAAGACCTATATATTCAACTTCGGTACTTGATTTCGAAACAGTTTTATGCTTCCGAGCACTTCGATAAATGATATTTGATCCAAATAAATGATTTCATGATTAACTATGATCCTGAATGAATTTTGAAGAAGGACCAAACTGAAAGAAATGAAAACCCTAAAATCAAATGAATATCAATACTTTGTCCCTTTCTCCATCTTCCCCTAAATTAATAGATGCATATTCACAAACCCAATTGAGTGTTCTTCAATAAAAAGAAAGAATGAAATTTTTCACTTTAATTTTCTATGGAATCTAATGGGTAGAAATAGATTAAAAGTTAGAATGTGATACTCTTTATCCATGACGCCACTTAGGATCATCCTTCGCCTGTGAGTAACAAGTAGGCTCAAATAAGAAATCAGTAATGTTTGTATGTTTAGATGCTAACAACACCTTTTCTAGATAATACCATCCTTTCCCCTAGTGACCATAGGAGGATCATTGTGAACTAATGGGTTAGGAAAAAAGATAGTGGAAGGTTGAGGATTAGGGACAGTTGGGAGATTAGTTCGAGGTGTTGTAGGAATAATAGAGAGAAGTGAACTAAGAGAATCAAGTGGAGGTAACTAGAAAAGGATTGGAGCATTATCTAATGCAAGGGAATTAGTAGATTCTGACATGGATGTGGAAGTTGGGGACGCTGGTGCTACTGGTTGTGTTGCTGGGGGTGAATCTAAGTTGGAGTCATGGGTGTTAATAGAGGGAAAAGTACTAGGGGTGGCAGCGGAATTATGATATGGGGATGATATAGGCAGAGAAGATACAAAAAAGGGATAAGAAAGTACGGTAGAGTCGACGGAGAGGGTAGTACGGTGGGTGCAGCTGCAAAAAGAAATTTATTCATTGAATACAACATGGCTTGACTAGTAAACCCGGCCTGACAGAATATGAAAGCATTTATAACCCTTGTGATTTGCAAAATAACCCAAAAATACGCATGGAGAAGATCGAGACTCTAATTTATTTTCCCGATAGTCTCGAAGGTGAAGAAAACATAGACATCCAAAAGTTCGAAGAGACAAAAAATCCAGACTCTTATTAAACAATAGTTCATATGGAGTGTGAGTACCAGTAGGTACTGAAGGAACTTGATTCATAAGAAAGGTGGCAGTAAAAAACGCATCATACCAAAAACTAAAAAGAATTGAAGCCATTGAGAGAAGTGTGAGACATGTTTCAACAATGTGACGATACTATCGTTCAGCAAGACCATTTTGTGTATATGTGTGGGGACAGGTAAATCGATGATGTGTGCCATTGTGTTCAAGAATTTTTGTGAATTTACTATATTCAGTACCATTGTCATATTGAAATTTGTTAATCTTCATGTTAAAAATATTTTGAACATACGTATAGAAGATCTCAAAAATACACACATCATCTGATTTAACATGCATATGATATATCCAAGTAAATCGACTAAACACATCAGCAAAAATTATGTAATACTAAAAACCTTCATTAGATAAAATAGGAGCATGACCCCAAACGTCTAAAAAAATTAAATCCAAAAGACTGTCGTAGACAGTAGTACTAAAATAAAATGGAAGCTTATGACTCTTATTTATTAAACTATATCGACACGTAAAAAAACTGGAAGTAGAGACTGGTAGATGATTTTTTAAATAACTGTTTTAACTGTTTTGAAAATAAGATATCCTAAACGATGGAGCCGGTTTTGAAGTGAGTAACGTTCCCAAACATATGCAGATATAGATGAGACAGGAGAAAGGGTATAAAGACCATCCTTAAACGCTCCCAGGAGTACTACCTTTCCCGTGCGATGTTCCTTCATAAGACAACCATTATCGTGAAATTCAGAATATTGTTATCACGACAGAATTGAGATACAGATAGAAGATTATTAGAGAGATATGGAACACGAAGGACATTAGAAAGAAGGAACTTATGGTTTGAGTCGAAAGGATAGTATTACCAGTATGTGATATTGTCATATTAGAGCCAGCAGCGGTGCGGACTTGGTCAGGTGATAAATGCATAATTTACATATCTAGAATGTCAATTTCATGCACTTATTTTCTAGATTTCTTGTGAATTATTGTACAATACCTTTGTTTTTGTTTATTTATCCTTTAGTAGGTGGAATCGTCATAAAGAAGTGAATTGGCGATTAATTGTGCAATTAAAGAAGTGTTACAAGTGAAGAAGGGCCAAAGACCAATTATAACTCATCCAAAGACAGTATTTCTTGTCATCATCTGATAGATAATTAAATTACGAAGCCAATGGAGAAAGAACGAGGTCATTCTGAGGTCATATGAAGAAGTTATGGTTGAAACAAGAACTAAGGGCAATTATTAAAGACAACCAGTCTTTCGTTAAGGGATGTTAACTTTTGAATACTGTTAAAGGCAATAACACTTTTGCTTAGGGAAGCCACTTTTTGAATTTCACTAAAGGCACCTGAGATTATTCAGGGCAGCCATGTCTTTAACAAATTCAACATTAGGGTTCTTTATCTGGGTTCGAATTTTACTGCCATTAATGGTGATGGATATTGTTGCCATTATCCGTGAAGAGATTGATGGTGATCAACTGAACTTATTTTGGGGTTTTTTCAGCCAAGGTAAGGGATACATGGAAGAAGTAAGGTGATAGCACGAGCCTGTGATTCAAGAGCATGTGATGTATCAGTTGATCTCAGGTTCAATGTAAAGTCATGGCAGAGACGATGATGAATATTATCAAACTCGAATAAGATTGGGTCAGTGTGTAGATGACATTTCTAATGAACATGGGTTTTGTTCGAAATAGAATATGTGACGTTGTTGAGTTATGTTTTGATAACTGTGGTCAATCAATGAGAAGCAGCAAGTAAACATGGCAGGAAGTTTGAAGCTCGAGAAATTAAACAATGAGTATTAGTTTGAGATGTGGTATTGAAGGATTAATGGAAGTGATAGGAGTTGTTGTTGTCGATGGAGTAAATAGAGATATAGACCGAGCTCGGGAAAGACATGGAGAAAATATTTCCTCTTGAGATGTTTGTTCGAGAGAGGGTGATGAGTGTTACAGGCAGTTATGGTAATCGATTGTTGCATAGTTTGGTTGTTGATAGTTGTTGCCATATATTGCGTAATGATAACCAAAGGTTCTTGAGAGTAATTCGATGCTAACAGCAAAGCTAATAATGTGGAAGTTGAATAGGATCAGGGAAAACAAGCTCGAAATATTAGAGAATTGGATAAGGATTCTTGAACGACAAACCAGTTAAGAGAAGTTAAGCTAGCCGCCATCGATTTGGTAATGATGGATAAACAAGATAGGATTTTGAGGAAGCCAGGGAGCTTGGTTAGGATCGAAATTCATTACTTGGGAGAGAATTCAGTTGGAGGAGAAGTTTTGATAAATTTTCTCGCTGGAAAACAGTCACCAAGTGATGCTTTCTCCATTGATTTTTATGATGAATGGTGAAGATTAAACCGTATTTTTGTGTTTGTGGCGGCTAAGAAGTGTTTAGAGTTTATCAGATTCAAGTTTTCAGGATTGGAATGTTATAAATAGAGGCTCTAATAAACCACAGAGGTGATCTTCTCACCCTCGTTTTCATGCTCATAACCTGTTCCAGAAAAGTCATAAATTTTTAGAAGCTTAAGGAGTTCAATTCATGCACAAGTAGCTCAGGTTCGTTGCGACTTCAGGAGACATAGCTCAGGCTTCTTTTCATTTGTAGTTCGAACTCTATTTTCTCTCTGATTTTTTATTATATACTTCAATATGAGTAGTTAATTTATTAATTGATTAGGGATGAATTCTAAGTTCTAAATATGATTTGATTTGATATATGAATCTATTTTGATTTTTTCATATGATTATTGTTTGTTTCTACTATAAGGAATGTTTATGATTGATTAATTGATTGTTCTAGGTGGCCAACCAAATCAGTTTCTTGATTGATCTATTGTTAGTAAGGGTTATGATATCCGTAATTGTTGAATAACTCATACACAAGTAGAGCACGTGAGACCTTGCAGAGGGATTCTGTGAAACTATCGCGTGTAGAAACAACACTAGAAAGTGGACCTTGCGATAAGAGTCTAACTACTAGGATCAACCTATAAAGTCATAAAATATAAAACATTTGACCAAATTACACTTAGAGTGCACTACTTGTATGTGGTTTAGAAAAATAGAATCTGGTATTCGAGCGCTTCGGTATCCAGTGACCAAAGGACTTTTGGGGTTAGCACTTCTCTAGATGCTATCCTACGGTTGGTAATAATTTTTGATGAATGAAGAATAGATGAGTATATTAATTCAATGATTGCTTAGTAACGAAGAAGGATTCCTTGATCATATCTCTCTCCAATATTTACGACTTAATCTTTTAATTATTTTTTTATTTATTTTGCTTAAAACCTTTTCCAGAACCCCCCTTTGTGACGTTAAATAACCGAAACACCTTGTTCTTCATGGGAAACTCTATTTACTATTATATTATTTATTAGTAAAGTAAAAAATAAGTGAATTAATTTGTGCACCTACGACACGCATCAAATTTTGGCGCCACTGCTGGGGAGCAGTCGGTTTTAGTTGTTATTTATTTTCGTTTATTTTTGTTTTGAGGATTAATTTTTTAGTTTTAACTTTGTTTTCTAGATATTTTTGATTTCAGGTACTATCTTTTTTGTGAATGCTAAAAGAGGGAAGACCAAGTCCCATTGGTATATGTCTTCGATCAGGCACTTTACTTAAAAACTTCGTTCAAGCAGTGAACACCCCGTTTCCACCTAGTTCTTCACCTAGTGAATTTTCAGACTCGGACAAAGAGGAAGATCATTTAGACGAGATGGGTGGACCTCAACCTCCGGAGAAGAAGCTACGAGAGTTGACATCTCCATGCTTAGATTCGCAACCATTGTCATGCTTACTCTAACTGACACACTGAAGTTGAATCTTATTCACCATTTTCCGAAGTTCAAGGGACTTCCAGGCGAAGATCTGAACCGTCATCTTCAAGTATTTCAGCACGAGATGACAAGTCTTAGGCAAGGTACCGAATATAGTGATAAGGCTATACTACAAGCCTTCCCATTTTCTTTAATAGATCTAGCACAAGATATGTTGAATTACCTTCCTCCAGGGAGTGTTACAATATGGACTGAGATAAAAAAGTTATTTCTAGAGAAGTACTTTCCTCCTTCTAAGGCGGCCGCTTTTCGTAAAGACATTAGTAGCATTCTGCAGATTACTGGGGAGTCTATTTATGAATATTGGGAAAGGTACAAGAGATTATTGGAAACCTGCCCACACCACAACATATCCTCAACTCTCATCATCCAATACTTCTATGAAGGTTTACTTCCGAAACAGAGGAATTTGATTGATGCAGCCGTAGGTGGTTCACTTACTGAAAAGACGATCTTGCAGGAAACTAGTTTTATTGAGAGTATGTCATTGAATGCTCGGAAATTTTACACAAGAAATGACACAAGTATCAGAAGAGTCAACGATATGGGAGATCGTTCACATATAAAGCAAAGGATGGGTAATGTGGAAAAAAATAGTACAATGTATAGCTTCTGCAGTTGTTCCTTCATATGAAGAGGATGCTGTGGTAAATATTATTTTCCTAATCAGAGGCCAAGGTATGATCCCTACTCGAACACTTACAATCATGGTTGGAGAGATCATCCAAATTTTAGCTATGCAAACAAGCAAGCTGCAGCTTCTATGCCAACTTATGGGAGATAAAATACTTTTCAGCAACAGTTCCAACAACCACAACAAGCTAAGGAGCAAGGCTCGTCTATTGATGATAAGTTCAACATCCTAATGCAAAGCATGCAAGGTGTCACTTCTGTAACACAGAGTCTCGAGGAAACTATACTGCTGAAGCACCAGGAACATAAAACATCCATTAAGGATTTACAGAATCAGATGGGGAATCTAGCTACAAATTTGAATCATATGAAATCATAAACTTCATGAAAACTTCCATCCTAACCTTTTCTGAATCCGATAGAACAAGTTAATGCAGTGACCTTAAGAAGTGGAAGACAAGTTGAAGAACCACAACAACAAGATAAGGTTAGTGGTAACTTAGAAAAGGAAGTAGAGGAAGAAACTGTGCCAAAGGAAAAGCCAATTTCAACCGGCCAACCTAAGGACACGGTTCCTACCTTTACCATACCACCTCTTTTTCCTAGTCGTTTTGCCAAATCTAAGAAAGAAGCTCAAGATAAGGAGATCATGGATATCTTCAAGAAGGTGCAAATCAACATCCCATTTATTGAAGTCATCAAAACTATGCCTAGATATGCCAAGTTTTTGAAGTATTTGTGTACAAATAAGGATAGGTTGATTCCTAATGAAGTCACTAAGGTAGGCGAGAATGCTATGACTATGTTGTTAAAGAAGATGCCTGCAAAGTGTACGGATCCTGGAGGCTTTATGGTGCCAATTACTATTGGTAATAAGAGGTTTGAGCGTTCTTTACTTGATTTGGGAGCATCCATAAGTGTTATGTCAGCCGATATTTATGATTCTTTGAATCTTGGACCTTTAAAAGAGACAGGGAGTATTGTTCAGTTAACAAACAAGTCTAACATATATCCTAAGGGAATCATAGAGGACGTGTTAGTTCAAGTGAATGGGTTAATCTTTCCGGTTGGTTTCTATATTGTGGATATGCAAAATGGAGAAAATAGTTCATCTATTTCGTTACTTCTTGGGAGACCATTTATGAAGACTACAAAGACGAAGATTGATGTTGATAGTGGTACACTTACTATGGAATTTGATAAGGAGATTATTTGCTTCAACATATTTAAATCCATGTGTTATCCTAGTGATGTTCACTCTGCTTTCTCTATCGATGTTATTGGTTCGTTAGCACAACAAATGATTGATTTGAGCAATGAAGATGGACTTGGAGTTGTGTTGCGTAATAATATTGAATTGGACGTTCACGGGAAGCCAAACTTGGATATCGACTTAGCCAAAGATCTAGTGGAGATGTGTGGTTCCTTGACGGCATTACAAGAAGATAAAACGGGTAATATTTCTTATATTTCCTTACCCTTAACCAATGAGATTCCTTTATCTTCTATTATGCAGGCACCTAAACTAGAATTGAAGCCTCTTCCCGATCACTTAAAGTATGCTTAATTGGGTGATAAAGAAGAGCTTCCGGTAATCATTACAAATAACCTCACTGCCATACAAGAAGAACGTTTGCTTAGGGTTTTGAAATAACACAAAACGGCTATTGGTTGGACAATTGCTAACATCAAAGATATTACTCCATCCATGTGCATGCATAGAATCCTAATGGAAGACGATGCAAATCCA
>JAJJMC010027464.1:2392504-2426402 GCA_023531435.1 Papaver californicum | reverse complement strand
TGATGGAGGTCGTGAAGAAAGAGATCCTCAAATTTCTAAGTGTGGGGGTGATTTACCCAATTTCTGACAGCAAATAGGTTAGTCCGGTATAGGTGGTACCTAAAAAATCTGGTATTACCATTGTCAGAAATCAAGATGACGAACTTTTTCCTACACGAGTTCAAACAGGATGAATTGTATGCATAGACTACAGAAAGCTTAATTCGGCTACCCGCAAAGATCAAATTCTTTTTCCTTTCATTGATCAGATGTTAGAGAAGTTAGCGAGATATTCACATTATTGCTTTTTGGACTGATATTCGGGCTACAATCAGATTGTTATTGCACCGGAGGATCAAGAGAAAACTACTTTTACTTGTCCCTTGGTACATTTGCATATAGACGGATGTCGTTTGGTTTTTGCAATGTGCCAATCACTTTTCAGAGATGTATGGTTAGTATATTCTCTGGCTATGTGGAACGCATCATTGAGGTATCTATGGATGATTTTAGTGTTTATGGTGATTCATTTGATATATGCTTAGAAAATCTTGAACTTGTGCTTGAAAGATGCATAGACACTAACCTTGTTCTAAACTGGGAGTAAAGTCACTTTATAGTAAAACATGGTATAGTGCTCGGTTACATTATGTCCTCTCGAGGTCTTGAAGTAGACAAACCAAAGATAGACTTAATAAGAAACTTACAATACCCCACTTCGGTGGGGGAGATTCGTTCGTTTCTTGGTCATGCAGGTTTTTACAGGAGGTTTATCAAGGATTTCTCCAAAAACTCAATGTCGGTGTGCAAATTGTTGCTAAAGAAGGCTACCTTTAACTTCGACCAAGAGTATAAGGATGTTTTTGAAAACATGAAAGAATTGTTGACTACTGCACCAATTATTAAGTCACTTGACTGGAGTTTGTCATTCGAGTTGATATGTGATGCAAGTGATTATGCAGTCGGAGCTTTTTTGGGTCAGAAAGTGGACAAGCAGCCACACGTGATTTATTATGCATCTAGGACTCTAAACAATGCACAAATCAATTATTCTACCACCAAGAAAGAGTTATTGGCTATAGTGTTTGCATTAGAGAAATTCAGATCTTATTTAGTAGGTACAAAGGTGATTGTATATTCTGATCACGCAGCACTTCGGTACCTATTGAAGAAGAATGAAGCTAAGCCAAGATTAATACGGTGGATTCTGTTGTTGTAAGAATTTAATTTTTAATTAGAGACAAGAAAGGTGTTGAGAATACTGTTGCAGATCATCTTAGTATATTTATTGTTTCCAAGGAAGAACTTCCTTTGCATGATCGTTTCCCAGCCGAACAATTTTTCTCAATAAAAGATTCAACACCTTGGTACGCTGATATAGTGAACTACTTGGTTACGAGGCAAGTACCTAGTACAGTGTCTATTTTTTAAAATCTAAAGCTTAAGAAGATAGCCAAGAAGTATGTGTGGGATGAGCCCTACTTGTGGAAATACGGTGTTGATCAGATTATCCGCAGGTGCATACCTAACTCTGTTTCAATCCATTCTATCTTTTTGTCATTCTTATGCTTGTGGTGAACACTTTGGTTCTAAACGTACCTCTCTAAGAGTCTTTGAGAGTGGCTTTTATTGGCCCACCCTATTTGAGGATGTGTACGCTTTTTACAAATCTTGTGATAGATGTCAACGAACGGGCAATCTAAGTGCTCGAAATCAAATGCCACTCACACCAATTCTTGTTGTATAAATATTCGATATGTGGGGAATTGATTTTATGAGCCTTTTTGTTAATTCGTATGAAAAATTTTATATACTTCTTGCCGGATTATGTTTTGAAATGGGTGGAAGCTAAGGCCACCCCTACTAATAATTCTCAAGTTGTTTGTGAGTTTGTAAAGGAAAATATTTTCACTAGACATGGCACACCACGTGTGGTTATCAGTGATAGAGGATTACACTTTCAGAAATCCTTCCATGTTCTTCTCAAGAAGCACAACGTCAGACACAATATTGGTACGCCTTACCACCCACAAACTAGTGGGCAAGCTGAAATTTCAAATCGTGAGATTAAGTCAATCCTAGAGAAAACCATAAATACTACATAGAAAGATTGGAGCTTGAAGCTCAACGATGCATTATGGGCATATAGAACGGCATATAAGACACCGATTGGCATGTCTCCATACATGTTGGTTTATGGCAAAGTTTGTCATCTCCAGGTTGAACTTGAACATAAGGTTTTATGGGCGGTAAAGATGTTCAACATGAAGTATGATAAAGCAAAGAAACAAAGGAAACTATAAATTAATGAGTTAGAGGAGATACGTAATGATACTTACGAGAGTTCCCGTATATACAAGGAGAAAACTAAGATTTTCCATGACAAGATGATTTCTCGAAAGAATTTTGTTATGGGAAAAAAAGCTTCTATTCAATTCTCGTATTAAACTATTTCCCGATAAGTCAAGGTCCCGATGGAGTGGACCATTTGTTGTTACTAATATTTTCCTTATGGTGCATTTGAGGTTACTAGTCTCACGACGGGGACAATTTTCAAAGTCAACGGCCATAGATTAAAGCCATATTACGAAAACTTCCCTACAGAGAATGTGGATGTAATTGGACTTCAGGATTTGCTCCCTCTATAGGAGTAATACGGGCAAGTAGAGAGTTGGGATGACGACTTTAAACCAAGCGCTGAATGGGAGGCAACCCATTGGTTTTATATTTCTATCTTTATCTTTTTAGTAGTTTTTCATATCATTACTTGATTTTCCCATCTTGATTTTACATTGGAAGAGTCAATTTACATTGAGGACAATATAAAGTTTAAGTGTGGGGGAGTATTTAGCATATAAAGTTTTTAGTCTTTATTTAGATTTTTCACTTGTGTAGGTAAATTTTTAATTTTTTTTTTACATTTTTGCATGAAAACTTCTTACTTTTAGATATTTTAAAGTCACTTAGTATACTTCTTGCTAAGTTTACATACAAAGTCATTACCGAAATAACTGAATTTAGAAGTATTGGAGAACTATATTCGGTTTTCTTAGTTGTTGAGAGGCTAGAGCTGACAAAAAGGGACTTAAACTACCGATAAGAATTAGGTGCAGAAAGCATATAATATTAGAGAAACTGATCATTCAATACCCATGAGTGAGGCACCAAACCTCAATTTTCCGTTTAGAGTGTTTTATCTACGCAAACTCCGGGTAGAATGATGAGTTACCCAACCTCGTATCAATATCCATACTACTTTTTGATCTCTTGAATGTTATTTCCATCAATCACGAGGGTGTCATCAGAATTGCTAACTCTATCTTGTAGTCTTGATTGCAGTTGGAACTATTCTCTCGACAAAGCAGCAATAGAAACAACACATCATCAACAAGTGAAGCATTACAAATTCGAAGAAAAGTTGAAGACGCTCAAGGTTTACAAGCAACAACACAAGAAAGTGCAAAATTCAGATTCAAGTAAAGAAACAATACAAATAGCAGATTTATATATATGTGTTGAAGACTTATGTACAAGAACGAAAGAAATCAAAAGATAAGAGTTAGTGAAGTTTATGATATCGAGACAATACACGTTGTGAAGAATAAGTGGTAAAGTCCTTATCCCACGACCATAGTAGTTTCATTATTCATTTTATTTTTATTTTTTATTTTTTATTTTGTAAAAAAATCGAAAAAAAATTAAAAAGAAAAAAAAAGTAAAAAAAAAGTAAAAAAAAATCAGAAATTGAAAAAAAAGGATGGAACCTTTTTTAGTTCTATCATTTTTTCATCTGGAATAAGATGAAACCAAATAAATGATGGAAATTTTTAAGTCTCAGACATTGAAAAGTATAAACAAACAAGAACTATTGTTGTTTTTACCTTTGAGTTGGTTTTTTGGTAAGATCATCGAAATTATTCACTACTTCCTTGCATATTCCATCTAGGTTCCATGTAGTGAACTTTACGTACATGTCGTGCCCATCCTGTCTTAAGGTGATGTTTGACATCTCGGTAAACCAATACTGAAAAAAAGAATACACAACATTCAAATTAGTAATCAAACTCGGAAAAAATAAAAAAAAAACAACCTATGAATCAAAATAACAAAAATTAACTTACCAATGGGTAAATTACGCAACCAGATACATCATCCACTTGTTTGGCTTTTAGTATAGACTCAATTAGATACCCATGTAAAGCATCTGGCCAACACACCTTATTCATATCAAATACTTGGTATAAGTATTTTGAAGTCAGATTCTGCCCACCTTTGTTTGGGACAAATATTGAAACCAAGAGGTAGAGGACGAATAACTTGACGAAGTCTTCAGCTTTGGTTTCATCCGCTGCAGTTTCCATCATAGATCTCAGAATATCAGTTTTCCTCATCTTCTTATCTCCCTTAAAGTACTCAACCGCAAACATGTTTACCTTTTTCTTCAGCTCATCATCTTTGGCTATATCTACATCCTTCATCATTTGTAAACAAAAAATCATAGCGAATTATTCCGGTATGGTATGTAATATCATGTTTTTTGCTCTCATTAACTTAAAACAATCTGGTTTCACATGCTTCGCACTCTTATAATATGAACCTAAGATCATCTGAATTGCTTTCGTCTTTTTCTTCAATTTTTCTTCTTGTAGTGTACCTTCGTTGAACGGTTTGAAGAAACACAAAAATGATGCAACGAGCACCTATACAGTTCTATTTTTTCCCTGTTGTTAAACCAAAAGTAAACCATAAGCACCAACCGAGTTGGTTTCAACCATACAGTGAAAATGATGAAACCATTTTCGGTTCCATCAAAATAATCATTAAGTAAAAAAACACCAACAAAAGTTAGTTTCAACCATACAATGAAAATGATGAAACCAATTTCGATTCCATCAAAATAACAATCAAGTAAAAAAAAACACCAACAGAGTTGGCTTCAACCATACAGTGAAAATGATGAAACCAATTTCGGTTCCATCAAAATAGCCATTAAGTAAACAAACACCAACAAAGTTGGTTTCAACCATACAAGGAAAATCATGAAACCAAAACTGAACATAATTGAATCGTAAATAAATAAGGTGAAAACAAATATAATTGAAACCTAATTATGAAACCAGTGATTTTGAAATAGATGAAACCTAAACCTAATTTATGATACAAACATATTATAAGAAATAAAACCTAATTACACAAATTCATTGATAAAACCAAAATTGTTAAACCAAAAATCATTGATGCATGTTGATTTTGAACCATAAATAATCACTGAAGAAAAATGGAACTTCGATTTACCTTTTGGAGAATCTTGTTTCTTCACTGTTTTCTTAAATTTTTTGTCGATCTTTTCATCTTTGTTTTTCTCTTGTTTCTTCACCATTTTTGATTTTGTTCAGTGATTTATTTCGATTTTAGGTTAGGTTAAAATTGTTACAAAAACTGAAATCAGATATGAAAATAGAATAGACAGTGAATAGAATAAACAGATCTGAGTTAATAGTAGGAGGAGAAGGTGGGAAGGGGAGTAAAGATACTGATGATGATGAACAACAACTTCAGAATATAAATTCATATCTCGATTCTGATTATGAAGGTATTGGTGGTGATGTAGATGATGATGACGATGAGGATGATATGGATGAAGATGAAGATGTTATTTATTCATGAGTTGGTTCTGATGATTTTGATTTATCGGAATTGGGTGAAATTAGGGAAGTGGTTGAAGGGGGGAAAATGCCGTTACCAATTGAATGAGAAGAAATAAATGAGAGCGGTTATTTTCTCTCTCAGAAATTAAGGAAGGGTAGTTTAGACAGTTGATTTCAAATGGGGTTTTTGTGAATATTTTGTTTTGTTGGGTTTTTTGTTGTTGGATAATGACATGTTTAGGTTTATAACCCACAGACTGTTTCTGCATAGATATTTGTGTTAGAGGTGTAGACCTAAATTTTCACTTTAGCATAACAAGTGAAGGAAAGAATTTTATTAACCTTTCAACGTCGCACAATTATGGATATTTTTCAAATTTTAATACTGTATAATATGTTAATAATTTTCTGAGCTCCAATGTATAATTAAAATGTAACTATGAAATAATGTGGATTCTCATGGCGGCCAAAAAAGTGAATACATTAGATCGTACAAGAATGATAGTTATGTATCTTTTGTTTTTCTTTTCCCCCAGATATGACGGGATATGAAGGTGTAAAACGTGTCGGTCCAACATAACACAATCCATAAAATCATATATTTAACCTGCTATATGTTGTGCTGTTCTAAAAATTTAAAATATGTGATATCGTATCGTACTAGATGACATACTGTGTTATAAAGAAAATCCAAAAAATTCGTATAATTTGTAATGTCAAAATAAATAGACATATTAGTGATTTACAATGCCTCTATGCTGTTACCCAAGCAATAACATAGCTCAATCACCTGTCGGGAGTCCAACAGTCCCACGTTTCCAATGATACAAACAGGTACAAATTAAATAAAACTTCATGTGCAGAGTTACGTGTAGCATAACATATTTTCGGATGTGATTGGATCCCAAGCAGGCACGCGGATCACATGACTAAAACATGGCATTGCACTCATATGTATATTAAACAATACAAAGCCCCTTATAAATTGAGTATACAGCATACATAAGAATCTCGTAAGTCGTATAGTTACGTCGTAACCCGGGGAAACAGTGAAAAGTAAAACCGTTCCTAGTTAACGAGGAGAGAGATGACCCGCCAATTTTCGAAAAAGTCGGGGTTTTTAAACCCCGCAATAAACGGATCAGAAAGACCCTAGGGTTTTGAGCCAGATATTTTTTGTCATTATCGTGTATCTGATTAGTCGTAAACTTTTCTGCCTCCCGTGAGTCCATGACACTAGAAAATAAAAGAAAAACAAACAAACAAACAAACAAAAATCTATTTCTTTTTAGCTGCAGAAAATAAAAATTGTTTATAGAGTGTGTTCGGCTGTGGTACTGGTGCGTATATAAAGAGGTGTTCATCACCATCTATAACAGAACACAACCAAAATTACTTTAAACTCTCTCTCTCTAGAAAATCTAATCTGAGAGTGAGTTTGAGTTCGTCCGAGTTTCCTCATATCCTCTTTTCTTAAGTTAAATCCATTGCTTGTTGAGTTGAGAGCAATGGAAGCAATGGATCCTACTCGTCTTTTTGTTAAGGATGTCAAACGTGTTGTTGTCAAGGTATAACTCCTCATCTTATTTGGATTTTTTGTATCGCATATTGTTTATATAATTTCTCTACCTAAAATCTTATTTTCATACAATGGTGATTTAATTCCTGTTGGTATTTGATTGAAGAGGAGATAGATTTTCTCTCTGTTTTTGAGTTTTAATGGTTAGTCTTATTCTATTACCGATTTCCTATTTTAATCCTCCTCGTATTTTCAAATCGTGATTCTACTAATTTTTTTATTTCCTAATTTTATTTTTTCGTTGTTGTTATCCTGTTTACTCATGATTTCCGACTATGATTTTGTTGATTTGAATATATCAAGGTCGGGACTGCTGTTGTTTCCCGTGATGATGGAAGATTAGCACTGGGTAGACTCGGAGCACTTTGTGAGCAGGTACATGCATTTTGCTATTTATTACTCTAAACAATTCTTGATTTCTGATTTTTATCCCTGTTGTTGGTTTTTGTTAATTCACTTGCCTATTAATGCAATTTTGAAAAAAAAATTTTGAGGGTTAACAATGTTTTATGGACATGCAGATCAAAGAAATGAACACTCGTGGGTTTGAGGTCATTTTGGTGACTTCAGGTGCTGTTTGTGTTGGCCGTCAAAGACTCAGATACAGGAAATTGGTTAATAGCAGGTCTGTTTTCTTTTTCATTTATGTGTTTTTGTACTTATTATGTGTAGTTGTTATTAGTATGGTTTCTGAACGAGTATAGTGGTTCTCTGTGTTTTGCAGCTTTGCTGATCTCCAAAAACCACAAGATGAATTAGATGGAAAGGCTTCTGCAGCTGTTGGACAAACTGGACTCAGTGCTCTGTACGATGCTTTATTTAGTCAGGTGTAGTATCATCTCAACTTTGAGTCAACATATCCTTTTGGTTGTATAGCTTAGATTATTATTAAAATTAGCAAACTAGTCTAGTTTTTCAATATGTTTCAGTTTATATCTTTTCAAATTTTAACGGGAAATTCCATGATATGCAGCTGGATGTGACTTCTTCTCAGCTGCTTGTAACCGACAATGATTTTAGGGATCCAGATTTCAGATTGCAGCTTAGCGAAACAGTAAATTCATTGTTAGATTTGAAGGTCATTCCAATTTTTAATGAAAATGATGCCATAAGCACACGGAAAGCTCCATATGAGGTATCTTGATCGTGTACATTGCCATCTCTTCTACTTTCAACTGCTTACAGTTGATGTTTATTGTTAGCTTAGAGACATTATATGACCTTTATTCAATTCTCAATCTCTTTTGGAGTTTTCTCTTACATAGATACAGATACACGATAATCTGTTCTATAGATCATTTCCATTTTAGATACACGGGTGAGTCCTGTACAAGCCGCCACACTTCACTGAGCAAGGCTGGGCTAGTCTTCTACTTTATCTTACAAGTTTACGAAGAGGGACAAGGACCTTTCACTGACCATATATTTCACTATAAGTTTAAGAATTGTGGACGTCATCAATTTTATTTTCTGAAAATCCTGATAATATATATTGGAAAAGAGGGGACAAATTTCATCTAAAAAGACACAATTTTTAGAAATCAGATGCTGCAATTGTTAACTAACTCACATTCAGATACAGGGATAATCATGGATAATATCAACTCCCATTTCCCCTTAAATTCTATATACAATAGCATTATATTTCTGGGAAATAGTTTTTGAGTATTGGCTTTCTGTCTGTTATTACTTTTGAACTCTTTCATCTCATCAGTTATTTATCTGCAGATATCTGATACCAAGCCCTATTTGCAGGATTCTTCTGGCATATTTTGGGACAACGACAGTTTAGCAGCTCTTCTGGCTATGGAGCTGAAGGTTGACCTACTTATTTTGTTGAGTGATGTAGATGGCCTATACAGTGGCCCTCCTAATGAGCCGAATTCAAAGTTAATTCATACATATGTTAAAGAAAAACATCAAACAGAAATTACATTTGGCGACAAGTCCAGGGTTGGAAGAGGGGGTATGACTGCAAAGGTTAAAGCTGCTGTCTATTCAGCTTATGCAGGTGTCCCTGTTGTTATTACAAGGTATCCTATTGCAATCCCGTTTTTCACTTGAGTTTCATAGTTGTTCCAACTGATTACTAATCCTGAGTTCTTCTTTATTCGAGCTCCTGTTTTACTTGATTGAACCCTAATTTCCTTTTCATCTTATGCTGTAGTGGCTATGCTACTGATAACATCTTAAGAGTACTGCAAGGTGAACCAGTTGGTACCCTCTTTCATCAAGATGCACATTTGTGGGTTCCAGTTCACGACGTTGGTGCCCGCGAGATGGCTGTTGCAGCAAGAGATTGCTCCAGACGACTTCAGGTATATTGAGTTCAACCCATCAAGACTTTGATATCTTCATATGCTTATTTTCTTATAATACCCAATTACTACTGTTGTCCAAGGAGAAATGATTGAAAGGTTCTGTATTGCAGAGTCTCTCTTCACAAGATAGAAAGAAAATTTTGCTGGACATAGCTGATGCTCTAGGAGCAAATGAAAGCTTGATCAGAGCTGAGAATGAAGCTGATGTTGCTGATGCACAACAAGCTGGTTATGACAAGTCACTGATATCTCGATTGTCTATGAAAGCTGGGAAGGCAAGTTATTCCTGAACTGTGAAGCATGCTTCTCCAACATTTTTCTTTTATTCTCTTTTATTCTCTTTTTTGTTTGTTTCATTATCATATAACCTTTACATGTTGAAGTTTTACTCCAACGCATGATCCCTACTGAGTCCGTGTCTTACTTGATAGCAATGTTCCTTTTGGTCCATTAATGTGTTGTATTGCAAATTGTGTTCATTTTACTCCACAGATTTCTAGTCTGGCGAAGTCCATCCGTGTACTTGCAAGCATGGAAGAACCAATTGGTCAGGTTTTGAAAAAGACAGAGGTAAGAGGCCCAATGATTCTGTATCCTAGTGTGTAGTGGGATAATTTTATGTAGAGCTACATAACGTCGGTCATGGTTCACTGAGTTTCTGAAAACTACTTTGAATCCAGCTTGCAGATGGGCTTATTTTGGAGAAGACATCTTCCCCCTTGGGTGTTCTCCTTATTGTTTTTGAGTCTCGGCCTGATGCATTGGTTCAGGTGAAGTGCAACATATCCGTTTTAGTTTAGTACAAGTCTCATTTTATACGTCGTCTCCTCTATTTTATTGATGGTCAGTATTTTTATTGACTCCACAGATTGCATCATTAGCAGTTCGTAGCGGGAACGGGCTCCTTCTGAAAGGAGGAAAAGAAGCAAACCGATCCAACGCTATTTTGCACAAGGTTTAGTTACTTCTTTTTGGGATTGATTGATGCACTGATGTGGATTGTGGCAATTTTTGTTTTTCTTGTTATTTGTTTCTCATATGATCATTTCCCCCTTTTAGGTTATTACTGGAGTCATCCCAGATGCTGTTGGTTCCAAGCTTATTGGACTTGTTACATCAAGAGAGGAGATTCCTGATCTCCTTCAGGTGAGTACAGATAAAATAAATAAATTATACACTAGCGTTTATGACGATCCCTCCTGAAAACAATGTGTTTGTCTTTTCTCCAGTTGGATGATGTAATAGATCTTGTTATTCCAAGAGGTAGCAACAAGCTTGTTTCTCAAATAAAGGAGCTCACAAAAATACCTGTTCTTGGTCATTCCGGTATGTAAAAATGTGGGGTTTGTTGACATGCTTGTTTGCATAATTTTTGGATAGTTGTCCATGAGAAACTAAGATTGTAATTTTTCCTGCACAGATGGGATTTGCCATGTTTACGTTGACAAGTCAGCTGACTTAGAAATGGCAAAACAAATTGTTTCGGATGCGAAGACAGACTATGCAGCAGCTTGCAATGCTATGGTAGTTTCTGAATGATATTTAATACTTTCTTGCTTTTAAAGATTCCAAAATTAATAAAAGAACAGAAAATCCATTTTTGACGGTATTGTTTTTCGGGTTGTCCTCCTTGATGTTCTCAGGAGACACTTCTTGTACATAAAGATTTATTGAACACTGATGGCCTTACTGAGCTTGTTGTAGAGCTTCAAAATGAAGGTATCCTTTTTGTTATCTCCCTTAACTTGTTTGTAAACCTTACAAGTAACAGATATGGGTATGGTCCAATCTGACACTATAACCCTTGCAGGTGTTACTTTGTACGGTGGACCAAGAGTAAGTTCCTTGCTAAACATTAAAGAGACAGAATCGTTTCATCATGAGTACAATTCAATGGCTTGCACAGTTGAGATCGTGGATGATGTGTATGCAGCTATTGACCATATACACCAGCATGGAAGGCATGTTTAGCATCTTTAACATTTGTCTATTGAAATGGAATAGATAGAAGTTGATAAACTCATTCATCTTCTTCTTTTACAGTGGTCATACTGACTGCATTGTGGCAGAAGACCGTGATGTTGCAGATATGTTCCTGCAGATGGTCGACAGGCAAGGCTTTTGACATATAGATGATTTGACTATGTGATAAATGGATTTGATTCATTGATGAGGAAACCCTAATTATATTTACTGTTTCCCTTGCAGTGCCGCTGTACTTCACAACGCAAGCACAAGATTTTGTGACGGTGCTCGTTTTGGACTTGGAGCAGAGGTACGGTTCATCATCCATAGATATAATGTTGAGCATCAGTTAAGGTTCAATTTTTATTTTCTACGAGAATTATTGATTGCTGTAAGATGTTTGGATAGGTTGGAATAAGCACAAGCAGGATTCATGCGCGAGGCCCTGTTGGTGTCCAAGGACTTCTAACTACAAGATGGTATGCCGATGAAATTTTTGAATTGCCAAACTTACACAATAACATTTTCCTAATTTGTTGGTCTCGTAATATATATTTATTTATATCTTATCATCATTTGTTTCCTTTTCTCCTCCCTTGTACGAAATGCAGGATTCTTAGAGGCACTGGACAAGTTGTAGATGGTGATAAAGGGGTCATTTACACCCATAAAAATCTTCCTCTGAAGGCGTAGAGTGTTTCATGCGTGTGCGGGGCTATACTTTAGTGAGGGGGATATCTTTTTAGAAACAATAAGCCCCCCCAATTCCCCCCATTTCATATTATTATCTACATCTATTCATCTGTCTACCTTTATTTTTTATTGCTTCCTGTCTTTGTATGGAGATGTAGTTTTATGCACCATTTGCTACAGATAAAAAAAAGCATGGGTTACACCTTCTTATGCTTTTAAGATTTCATTTTTTGTCCTCAGAAATGAGTACATGTCAACCACACTTAAGGTTCCACATGCAGAAACACTCTCACAACAGTTCAGAGGTTGTTCTTTGAGTACACTGTAACCTTTGACATTATTTTAGCAGAATGAGATTTATCCACTGGAGGTCATTTGCTTTTCTCTACTTTTGTAACTTCTGCTGCACGTCTACTGTGTATGTGCTTACATTTTCTGGCCAGTAAAAGTCTGTTTTTTCTCTTCTTCCGTTTTTCCCGATGTGCATTCCAATAATTGTTATTGGGAAATTATGCAAATTTATCAGACACTCCCAATAGCTTGTTATCTACAAAAGTTTGTTGAAATACAGGTTTTGGAGAATCCCAACAAGGGGAACAAAGGTTGCTTATTCTATTACTGTTCATCAAAGGAGAACAAAAATTAGCTTTTAGAACCTTACATTTAAGGAGTTGAAGATATTCAACCAAAGTTTGACAAGGTTCTAAAAACAAAATTGAAAAAATCTTCATTTGAAGTGCTTATTCTGTAACATTAAAAATCCTACGAGCTTGATCGATCTTTCCATGCCCTCTATGTAAACCAGATCAAAGAAGGAAATCCAGGTTCTTCAAATCTGTGATCATATTTCGCCATCCCACAGCTCCTGAAGGCTTTTATAAGGACTAAGTGATTCATGGATTGCGAAATCCCCTCTTAAGAGCCTTTGCTGCAATAACAACCAACAACAACGTGTAACATTAACTATGTATTTTTGGACGAGTTTACACATTTCAGTGGGAAGAGCCTTTAGTTAGATAAGTACCTGGTGAATTTGGGAGAATTTTGAGAAGAGATCAGAGGGGATGCACCAGTCAAATACACTGAAATTCTCCTTAATCCTAGCCTCATTTGTACTCTTGGGAAGAATACTGTGGCCGCTCTGTATACCCCAACGTAGAGCTACTTGAGCAGGTGATTTGTTAAGCTCCAGAGCAATCTCAACCAATGTCGGATCCTTCAATACTTCACCTTTTATCCATGACCCTGGGGAACCCAATGGCGAATACGCCTTCGTACACAATAGACCTATGTTGAGTAACTAATTCTACACTTCAATGAATGTAATTCTGATAAGCCCATTGTCTTGTACACTGGAGATACCTACGCACTCTCACTCGGAGACCGATTCCCACTAATGGAAATGTTAGTGGAACTCTCATAAACCCCCTCCCCATATGGAAAGGGCTAGAGGTGGGAAAGAGTACAAATTTGTGCAGCCCTTAAAACAGGAGAGCACAATTTCCACTTTCTAATTGGTTGTTCATTTGACTAGAGTATACTTCTTTTTAATATTTTGAATCACTTTATGAACTGGCATAGAAATAATGACAACATAATTGTTTTTAGGACTGAGATAAAAAAACTAGTCAAATAAAACTACCAAGGAGATGGTGTGCACCCAGTTTTTAGGGGTGCACAAATTTGCATCCCCCATTAAGCCATGTTGATGAAACAAATTTGGGGTTTAGGCAGGACCTGCTCAGGGGGTATGGTTCGGTGAGGTGGGTCTGTCCAGGGGGAGATCCCATACCCATCTAGTATAAAAATAAAATAAAAAATTCTGATGTAAATTTAGTTACCGAAAGATGAACGCCTGTGGATTTGCATAGATTATGTAACGCAGGTTGCTGCCAGACGGGATGACATTCAACCTGATTAACAGCAGGAGGAACCTTGGCGAAAGTAAGAAGGTCATGTAGTTTCTTTGTTGAGAAATTGCTCACACCAATAGCACGTGCCTGACCTGATGCATACAACCCCTCCATTGCACTCCACGTATCTGGTAGAGTCAATGGAAGCATGTTCTCTGGCTCCCACCCACGAGCACCTGCCTTTGTTCTGAATGGCCAATGGATCTGTGTATATACACATAGCTGATTATACCAGTCTAGTTTACTTTATACACGAAGAGGGGAAGATAGAAGAAAGGGACTTTTTTCGTGCACCAATGAAAAACAAGCTAACTTACGAGATAGAGATCAACATAGTCAAGTTGCAGGTCATTTAATGTTTTGCTTAGCGCCTTTGAGACATCTTCAGGTGCATGGTCACTACACCTGTACAGAAACAGATCACACAGAATGATTTTACCAGTTGCCAATGGAAAATCTTTTGTCATCTCAAGCTGTACGAGCATTGCCAGGTCATGAATTCTACCCAGGATAATACCCGATTTTAAGCAGTACAGATAATGACTTCCGCCTTAGGTAGAGTTTGTAAACATACCATAGTTTGGATGTGATCCAAAGGTCATTACGCTTCACGATTCCATTAGTAATAAGCTCCTTCAAAGCAGCCCCAACCTGGAAGGCAAATCCTCTTTAACACATAATGAAACATCGAAAAGGTATTATTGTCTGTAGATAGTGTAATTTGTAGAGCACTCAAAAATCAACTAAAATTATCCGACTTAGAGCTAATGCTAAATGAGGGTTACCAATTACAAAATGCTGGTTTTGATCCAATCCATGTACATCTAGAATAAGTTGCTTTTGTTTGATTATTCTGTTTGGAATAGACCTAAAAGATCTATAAAAAGATGGGTAAAAGGTGGGGGTTTGATAAAACTGACCTCTTTTTCGTTCTCATACACACGGGCACAATCAATATGCCTGTATCCAGCCTGTAATAGAGAAAAGAGACACCCATAAGTTAAATTTACATTCACATCGTTCGTAGGTATTTGTTGAAGAACAACCTCAATCAAAACCTCCCTTTGGATATCAATCTCGCATTTAATGCGTACGTTTGCAGCTATCCTAGGATGTGATGTTTCCTTCTAGACGATTAATACTACATGATGAAGATAATGATGGATTGGAATTAACAACCTTGACGGCATTAATGACGGCTTGACCGACTTCACCAGGTGGAGCTTTCCATGTCCCAAGTCCAACTGATGGCAACTTAGCTCCTGTATTTAGTTCGAAATACAAAGGTCCGTGTTCACCAGCCATCTTACAGTATCTCGATCTTCGTCGTCATTACAACACAAAGAAAACAAAAATAAATAACAACATTGCTTAAATGAAATGAATTCTAAAAATTAGTTTGTAATCAAAACATGAGTAGACAGTAAATAAGCTAGGTTTATTACATTCTAGTTATCCATTTCATAACCAACTTCAAATCTCTTAAATGAAAGAGAGTATAAATCCTTGTTTTGATAATGTGATGCACAGCTGCTGAGAATAGGTTGAAAAGTTTCGGAAGAGAAAGCAAGAAACTACTTCAATGCCACTCACATTTTGGGCTCTGGAGAGTCGGGCACATGACTTATTCCTTCATTCAACCTTACTATTTGTGCCTTTGTCTCAATAAATACAGCTTCATTTTCGGTAAAAATAATACTCCTCTATATAAACCGTGGAAAAGAAAAACTCCTCCAGAACCACCAAGACGAGAATGGTGAATCCTTTTTAGAGAATGGATCTACTTGAATGTCATGATAGCCACCAAAACCATTTTATCAAGGCGGTTTTAAAAGAGTTTAACTTTTCACGGTTGGTTATAGGTAATATTTAGGATATTATAAATATAGTTTATTTATTAAAATGTCTTCGTATCTAATCCATATAAACATAGGCTTAAGTTTCCTATTTAGTAGAGGCTGGTACTAAAATTTAGCGGGCTGATACCAGACTATAAAGAACCAAAAAATCCTAGCGGTTGGATCATCAAAATGGTATCCCCTATTAATTTTGGTATCAATCCATAGTCGTTGTTTTGTTTTTCTGTTACTACACATATTAATATTAATAAGAATTTATTTTCTTTCTTTCTATTTTATGCCTCTTTCCCTATTCATAATCAGTTAGTATTTTTTTCTTTTTTAATAACGTAATCGATTATTTTTTCTTATTTTTGTTTTTAAAAAATGGATGATTGCCCGTAATTTATGTTGTTCAAATTAGTGTTTACAAATTCAAATTTTTAAAATAGATATTTATCTATAAACCCTTTGCTTTAAACAAAACTCTAACATTTATGATTAGGTTCAATTGTTTTCCTATTACATCTAAGTTTATTATATGTGCACAAAGTACAAACAATAACATATACTATAAACTAGGGTATCACCTAAACCTCTGGGCTGCGCGCAACCGTTTGTGTGCCTTCAACACAGTGGACTTAAGGATTTGGTCGTGCTTTCGCTATATCTGAATCCTGTCACATGTGAATCTGTATTTTCACACTATACGAAAATAACAAAATATTTTATGTTTCCAATAAAAGAAGAATACAAAAAAATTACATGTATTGTAAAATTTCAAAACTAAAAAATGAGTTCGTACCACAATAAAACTTCAGGATATACTATATATGTTGTTACCATATCTATGCACTCGTTCAATTCATTTAGCAACAATAAAGTTATTCTCCTTGCAGCAGTGTACCTAGACAATGCCACATAGAGCTGATCGTGGCTAAATATTTGAGTACGTAAATCGATACCTACATATTTTACTGATTGTCCTTGTGATTTATTAATCGTCATCGCATATGCAATGGTATGGAAAATTAACGTTTTTCCATTTGTATGTTCAGCTCTAAAGGCAACGACTGAAAAGTTATTCTTGATATACAAATTATTTCACCATCTTTTTCACCAGTTGTGATTTTAGATTCAATTACATGTCGTTCGCACCTAGTAACCACTAGTCTTTTACTGTTACATAGACTCTTCCTTGGTGCAAGATTCCTCAACAACATAATCGGATATCCAACTTTGAGGTCTAGCTTAAATGGAGGTAAATTTAGGGATTTAAATTGTTGAGAAATTCGGTAGCAAAAGTCGAATCCCTTCTATGGTCATCCCGAATCATCTTATCAGCGGCAAGATATGTGAAAGCCTCCTCGGGCGAAGTCTTTAATGCATCCATATTAATCTTATGGACACCTTCATTACGTGGATATAAAATTATCCTCTCATTTAAGTGTTCAGGTGGTATCTGGCCAGTCATTCCCAACATCGGGTATACCGAAGATATCAAGTCATGCATGTTTTGGCATCTATGCATTAACGATGGTAGGTTAAAGCATTATTTGAGATTTGTTCCGATTTATCATATTAGTTAAACATAATTAAAAATTATACATTTCATATATATATATATATATTATATATATTATATATTTATATAAAGAAGAAATTGTTTGGATGATGCGTCGACCCTACATCGATTTTTATATTCCCTGAAAATCTAAGCTTCCGCGTGGATACTTTTTACGTTTTTAAGTAGTTGTGTTTTTACCAAATAATGTATCGTTTATTCAATAGTTACGTCCATAAATTCTAATACACTAAAGATTGGAGAAGACATCTTTGACCAAAAGATGTTATCTAAAATAACGATTCTCGTAATATATATATATATAGTAATACAAGTCGGTGGTTCATAGATATCCCACCACTTAGTTACATTATTAGAAATTGCATATTGACATAAGTCATGAGCAATTGAATTTACTAGGAACTGCAATAAAATTAATTTGATGAAATTCCTTGATTTTATCTCTAATAAACATGATGATCGAGTAAATTCTCCAAGGAATATCTCGAACATTACCTTTAATCACTTCAGGAATAACAACCACATCCCCTTCAATTATAATGTTACTGATATGAATCTTTTTTGCAGGTCTACACCCGAACTGTAAGCCCTTGCTTCTCCCACCAAAGGAGAGGGAACATTGAAAAAAAAATACCACTACTTAGATGATTTTCATAAGAGTCTCGAGCAATAACACGAGCTGAACTTCTTCCTTCTACAAACACTGCATCCTCATTGATCTTTACAAAGGAGTGAGGTGGTCTGCTCCAACTTAGAAAAGTATCATTGTTAGATATAGTAGAAGTTGCGGCATAGTTGATAACTTTTGTAGAGTCAGAATACATGAAATCCTGAACTGCGCCTCTAACACAAATATCCACAGAAAAGTGACTACTATTAAAAGTCATCTCGTTTTTAAGTTTCCATATATTCCAGATTAAGCATGCTCCAAAATTTAAGGAGACACCATGATCCTGACCATTAATCCAACCCTTAATAATCCCAGAAGTACTCCAATTATGATCTGGTACGTTAATAAAAATATGTCTTGCCTGGAAAATACATCTAGTGGACTGACATTCAAACAGGAGATGAACAATACTTTCTTCTTCCAATCTACAAAAAGTGCATAAGGTATTCATATTTGGGTTGATTTTGCCTAAGTTTTGAGACACAACAATCCCATTATGAAGAATCTTCAAAACAAACATTTGAATTTCAGGCAGAACTCTAAGCTTTCCCCAAAAAACCTTCCAAGGAAATTCATGGAGAGAGGAAGTTGATGGTCCTGAATCTGTCAATAATTTATAATAAGATTTCACAGAAAAAGATCCTGATAGAGTTTTCAACCATATTAATTTATCTTCTACACCTTTTTCTTGTAGTAGATAAATATTAGTGATAGGCAAGACTTTTTCTGGGGTAAACAGAATATTCAGTAAACTCACATTCCATATCTTACCGGGACCTGTTATGAGATCAGAAACAAAATTCATTTGAGACTCGGATTGAAAATTCCTAAAGGGTCTAAATCCCGGTAAACCAGGTATCTAAGGATCTTTCCAAATTTGGATAGAGATCCAATTAGCAACAAACCAGCAGCAGCTATTCACCAAATTTTCTTTAACCAATAGCATACTTTTCCAAGTGGATGATATTCCTTCTTTAGGTTCACGATCCCAGAAAGAGTTGTTCTTCAAATATTTTACTGAGAAAAGTTGAGCCCACATAGAGTCTAGATTAGATAAGAATCTCCAAACTAATTTTGTGACCAGATATTTATTAACTATTTCCATATCTCTAATGCCCAACTCTCATTTTTCTTAGCTCTGCAGATTTTACTCCAATGAATAAAATGAGTTTTTCTTGTACCCATCTCATGACACCACCAGAATGTTTTTTGAATTCTTGAAATTTGATTTACAACTCCTTTTGGAATTATATTAGTGCCCATTGTGTAAACTGGAATAGAACTTAAGACATCTTTAGAAAGAACAATTCTCCCTGCATTATTTGTGAAGTGAATTCTCCATCCAGCTAGTTTAGAATCAAATTTAGAAATCAAATTATCATATGAATCAATTTTGTTGTCAGGCTTCAAAGGATAGGTACCCAAATATTTATCATCTTCAACCATCTCTCTGACACCCAAAGTTTGGATAATATACCACTTATTTGGATCTGCAGTGCCCTTACTAAAGTAAATGGATGACTTACTATAGTTAATAATTTGACCTGAATAAGAAGCATAATCTTGCAGAATGATTTTCAATTGATCCACATTATAAGTAGAATTGATTCCAAATAAAAATAAGTCATATGCAAACATAAGGTGGGTAATTCTAGGAGCAAACCTATTTATGCATTATCCAGAATAAAGCCCCTTATGTTCAACATGACTTATCATTAAAGAAAAACCTTGAGAAAAAATTATAAAAAGAGATGGAGAGAAAGGGCAGCCTTGTCGCAGACCTCTACCACTTATGAAATTTCCTTGAGGAGAGCCATTTAAGAGGACTGAAAATGTTGCAGTAGTAACACATTCCAGAATCAAATCATGAGAAAAAACATGTATTCTCATTTGATGAAGCATGAAACTTGAAAAACTCCAAGAAACACGATCATATGCCTTTGACATATCCACTTTCAAACCAAAATCCTTTATTTAGATTGTGATTGTTTCATAGAATGGAAAAGTTCTTTTGTTATAATCACATTATCTGTAATCTGTCTCCACTGAATGAAGGCATTTTGAGACCAACTAACAAATTTACCAATATGACCTTTTAATTTATTCGAAATAATTTTAGCCATAATTTTATAGAGAACATTGCACAAACCTATAAGCCTAAAATCCATGTGAAAAACTGAGTTGTTCGTTTTAGGGACCAGCATAATGTTAGTATGATTTAGCAAAGAAGGGAATTTACCAAAACGGAAGATCTGTTGGATAAAATCAGTAATATCTTTACCAATTATAGACCAACGTTTCTTGTAAAATATCACCGGATATCCATCTGGACCTGGAGTTGCTTGAGGACTCATTTTTAAGATGACTTTCCAAATATCAGTAGCAGAAGGAATAAAAGAAATCGCGTAGTTTAAGTCTGAGTCCAGCATATAGTCCGAGTGAGTCATATTCGAATGAGCCACAATTGTTCAGTAAAAAGAGACTTGAAATAACAAACTAATTTTGAAGCTATTTCATCTGTATCCATTGTCTAGGATTGATCTTGTTTTATAAGATAAGAAATTCTATTTTTCCTTCTTCTTTGTTGCACTGAAAGATGGAATTGTTTGGTATTTTTATCTCCAGTTTTCAACCATATTTGTTTCATTCTTTGTTCCCATTAAGAAGCCTCCATTATTATGTACTCATTCAACTGAGCAATAATGTCTTTTTATGATAGAATAGTAACAAAAGTGGGACTTAGACTTTGAACAGATAAAAAATTCTTTTTCAAATACCTGATTTTAGTTTTAACACATCCAATCTTCATTTTGCTCAAAGTAGTCAAAAAGGAATCTATAGATTTTAAATTTGAAATAAGATCATTGCTCAAATTGATGTTCCAGCTGTAAGACTACTTGTAAAAAATCAGGATGAGCACACCAATAAGCTTCAAATTTATAACCAGCTGTACTCCTAGGCAGATTTCTACAAGTATTAAGCAATATTGGATCATGATCACTAGAGATTCTTGGCATGTGTAAAACACCTGATTTTGGGAAGAGAATGCACCCCTCAGGCAAAGATATGACTCTGTCTAATCTTTGTCTAATAATGTCATCCAAACTCCTCCCATTACACCAAGTATAAAAAGGTCCCGAAAAAACCAAATCAACCAAATGGTTAGCATTTACAAAGCTATTATATTGAGAAATTGTAGGATTGAGAGCCTGAATACCTCCATACTTTTCTCTGATTGATGACAGAGCATGGAAGTCCCCTATGAAAAATTTGGGGCCCAAATTTTGCTGAGAATAGACAGATAAAGATTGCCAAAATTTCTCTCTATCTCTACTATTTGATGAACCATAACGCAGAAAAGATTCCAAGTTGGTATAAGACTTGTTTGTTGGATTTGAAGGTGAATAATATTTTTAGAAGAAGATATGACAACTGCATCTATTTAAGCATTCCAAATCAACCATAAACCCCCACTGCGACCCACTACTGGAACAATACAATAGTTCACATATCAAAACTTATTAAGAATTTTATGAGAAGCAGAATCAGATAGTTTAGTTTCTGATAAAAAAACAATATTGGGTTTGGAACTTCTTAGGAAATATTTTAGAGTCTGAATTGTTGGGTCATTCCCCAACCCCCAACAATTCTAAGCAAAGACTAAACCACTGATTTACCCTTGGTAGAATTAATATCTACTCCAATTGAATCCAAATTGAAATCAGCTAATAGAGCAGTTAACTTGGAATCTATTTTGAAATTTTCGAAAGGATAATGATTGGAGTAACTGCCCAGAGAATCAGTTTGATTTGGTTGTAACTGTTTATTAATGTTTACCAAATAGGAATTATCCACGTCACTTGTTGACATGGTGGAAGTAGATTGATGAATAATCGCCGATTTTTGTTGAGTTATCAACTCGGAATTAATCTCCGGTTGAATGATCTGAGTTGCCATCGAAGCCAAATCTTGATTTTCTAGATTCCTTGCCACTTTTATTGTATCAATAATATTCTCAATTTTTTTGTAGAAGCATTAATTTAATGTTTATAATTTGGTGAATTAAATCAAATGCTTGTTGATGAAACTCTGCTGGATACTCTTGATGAATTATATCTTTGCATCAATTTAATTTTGGACATGACTTCATTGAATGTCCAATTCAACCACAAAATAAACAGAACCTTGGCAATCTTTCATATCTAATCTCCACAAATGAATCTTTTTTTCTGATAATGGGAATGAAATAAAATCTATTAGTGGTTTTTTAAAATCAACCAGCATTTTGATCCTGGAAAATTTACCCCAAATTCTTGCCTCTTGAGAGTTGGTTGGCCTTGTACATCCTGCAAAAGCTATCAATTTCTGCATAAAATCTTTGTTAAGGTAATTAAATGGAAGACCATGTAATTGAATCCATAACCCACCCTATCAAAAAGATATTCATGAGGAAGTTTATTTGGTAAACACCTATCCAGAGCCATCAAATAATCTCTAATAACCCAAGGTGAAGATTCCATTATTGTTTCCAAATATGATTAAGAATCAAATTTTATTAGGAAAGTATCAGGAGTGAATTCAGAAACATGGAAATTGTGGAATGATCTCCAAGTTTTAAAAAGAAGTTCTCTGACTCCATAGATTTGAAAAGTTCAGGGTGAAACAATGAAAAGGAGTTAACAATTTTGATAATCTTTAGATGGGTTTGTGTAGATGGTGGATTTTTGACAATGGAGAAAATCGTAATATTGCTTTTGCTCAGCTGCAGAAGCATGAAATAAATATGTAAAAAAATTCTGACTCGGAATCAGAGTTATAAATACATACTGCTATATTACATTCCGTAAGATAATTGAGAATGCATATTCAGCTCATAGTTGCATAGCTCTGTAGCTCTATATATATTTATGCACTTTCAAAATTTCAGGGCTATACCTAGCTAAACCCTCGTTATTTCATGTGCATCCATATAAACTATTTGTATTATTCAGAATACGCTGATTATACAAAATTGCAAACATTCAGTATAGAGGCTACGCCATATCTGAATAAAAACGCTAATTAGATGCATACCATCTAATTACAGAGTCGCATCAAGCATTATCTCAAGTTGTAAACTTCCACAGTTGAATCTCTTGAAAATGTTCTGTATGCACTACATAAAAAGTTAAGCATAAATGCTAACATTAAATCTCATACAATTGAGAAACCATAAACAAGCCATAAATATGGCCACGACATTAAACGGATGCCAAAGCTAGTGGTGCTCCTTCAATAACCATAGCACTAGCAAGTGCCAGCCTTAGTGAACCCTAGCAACACTCCAACACCGATGAGTAGCACACACACGTGCCAAAAGGCTAGAAAAAAACCAAAAAGCTAAAAAAACCCAAAAGCCAACAAAGCTAACAAAGCACGCGCCAGACATGCCTTAGCAGTGCTAGCGTCAGCACTAACGCTAGCGCTAACACCAGCGTCAACCTAAGCGCTAGTAAGCTATTGCTAGCGCCAGCACAAGCGTCAGCCTTAACGCCTTGTTAATCCTTCACCCCTTTTCCATATTTTCTCCCTTTCCTCTGACGCTTTATTCTTGCACCATCACCTAGGATACAACCATGACATCTGTAGGTACTAGCAACACCACGGTCAAGCTTGTAGAACTCATATATATTATTGTAGCTAGCACAAACATTCTGTTACAACAAAACTCAAAGTCCATGACTCCACTAACTCTCACGAGAAATCAAAACATGTTACATGGGGGGATTATTCATGGGGTTTTGGTCTGGTGGTTACAACAATATGCGGTTACAACACCCCATGATGAGAAAGCTACAAAGTAGTGGTAAGACTGAAGCAGTTAATGAAGTAATGGAGTAGTGGTCTTCTAGAAAGTTCCCAAGACATAGTGGGCGATTACACCATTATCCCCATATTCTCCATCTCTACACTACCTCTACTACTTTACAAGTAAAAATATATTTTACAAACTATTATAAATAGGCTACTTAGCCCATTTCAAAAACAAAATAAGCTGATCATTCTCTCAAGCTTTGTTATTTTCTCAATAGCTCAATATCTCTACACACAATTCAACACACAAATTCCTTCAACTTTCTTTGCTTCCCTCCCCTAAGATCAACCCATTTTCTTTCCTTGTGACCGAAACAAGGCGGAACAGATACTATCGTGGTTTAGGCTTTCCCTGTACGATTTTGAGTTTTCAAATCTAAAGAAAGTGCTTCTACAATATATTGTTTTTCCTATGAGTAATTTTTAGGTACTAACAATTGGTGACCACAGTGGGTGATCAATCTCTCGGTTACGAATCCAACTCTTCAACCATCTGAAAATTAATTCTTCAACTGTCTGAAAACAAGGTGGGTCTAGTTCTGGTTCATAAACTAACATCAATTCAGGTCTAGCAACCAATCTCAATTCCATGCATTACAACACCGACGGAGTCCTCATGTTACTCCAGAATTCATCTTGCCTGCTCAAACTCCTTTGGGAGCTATGTATGCTCAAAGCTCAAGAATTATAGATGATCTCATGAAAATTATAAATGATATCATCATAAATCAAGCTGATATTATCAAAATCCAGAACGAGATGTTTCCTATTTTAAGAATTATTACAGATCATTTGTCAAGAGATCCAAAAAACATTCGTCCTAGGGGGAATACTACTGATTTCGGGATTAACGCCGATGATGTTGATTTTTCTTCTAGGCTCTATGTTTTCAACCATGACGAGGAAGACGAAGTACATAACCATGCTGAACAAGAAATGGAAAGGAAAGATCAACCTATCTTTAATTCTTGTGAAGACTTGGAACAACCTCCTCGGGATGAAAAAGAAGACTCGTCGGATTTATCACACTGCAATCAACATCCTTACAATAAGAGAAAAATTATAGTATACAAACCTTTGCTGGAAAATTTATATTTTCAAACTTTCTCTGATCTCCAAGAGGCTTTCCAGCGATCCGCGACAGCTTCTCTAACCTTGTTGAAAAGAACAAGGCTCGTCAGAGAAAGAAGTCGTAACGACAACATGAGCCAAGAGGAAGGCTGCACCTCAATCAACGTCACAGACTAAGCGCGCCACGTCGACCCCAGCAACATCCCCAACACCAATTCAAGGATAAGACTCAGTCAAGACTCCGCGTCAAACACAACAAACTAAGAAAAATACAACAATCCTAGAATTCCCCTTCCCCATGGAGGAGGTCCTCGAATTTTTGGAATTATGGATACAAAATGGAGCTATCGAGTTACCGCCTGTGCGACACCCACCAACCGAAGAGGACATGTCAGATCCAAAATACTATCACTTCTATAGATTCGTCAACCATCCCACTAATGAATGCATTGGTTTAAGGCGTATCTTCAGAAGAAATATTAACTCAGGAGAGCTATTCCTGAGGACTGAAGATGTCCACAAAGATCTCCTCCCGGTCAGGAGCTTCACTCTCTCTAGAGACTCAGTCAACAGAACTGTCTAATCCATGATGGAGGGCATATGTGAACTTCTTTACTTGTCAAAGGCGCAACGAAAATATATTTTTTACCGTCTTGAATCGTGTTGTGCCGGGTAAGCGCTTACTCTTTGCTGAAAAAGCTATTACATACCCAGAACAGACTTCAGAAGACATAGTCATCAAACATAATGAGAAACCCAACAATGAAAATTTAGCAAAAAAAAGGGGGGGATATGCATGGGAAGAATTTAATCAATGATTCGGCTACACAATGATTACCCGTAAGTCATCAATAAGAAAACCCTCTGATTCTTCAATCTCTACTATCAAAATCCACAAATCATAACCAAAACTAAACCCACACCAAATCAAATCTTAACAATCAAAGATCAGATTTTTAACAATTGAATTGATTCTTCAATCTCCCTCAATCAAATATTATTTGTTCCATATACATCTCGAATTGATTTTTCCTTAAAATATTTCCTTAATGATGTTGTGAAGTAGTTTGTTGTTAGATTTTTCCACGGATTAATGAGACTGTGAAGTTGTTGTTAGATAAAGATGGGAGATAAATATATCTCTGTATGTGAAACCGTATGCGGAGGAGGAAGAAAGAAAAGTTACTAGAGAAAGAGGCGGAAATAACAAGGTAGAGATTTAGGTTGTATTTTTTTTTCTCACCACAACTCATGCGTTGTGAATCAAATGGACACATAGACATTTACAGTATAACTAATCTTCACCGAGTTTAAAGATTTAGGTTCCTAAAAAGGAACCTACGATTTTGGAAAAGTTCAGTATTTTCTAAAATTTTATGGACATATTTTAAATAAAGTTAGGATTATATGCCTAAAACAAACCAAATATATATTTAATGATTTTAATAAAAAAATAAATTCACGAATGTAGAATGTAGGTAAATTATATTTATTAGCTTTGAATAAATACAATATTTTTTAAAAAATTATGTACATATTCCAAAAAGAATCAAACATATCATCTTTAAAACAGATTGTTTTAAATAAATACAGTATTCTTTTTGAAAATTTATGGACATATTCTAAATAAAAGTAGGACTGTATGTTTAAAATAAACGAAATATATATTACTAAAAAAAAAAGTTTCCATAAATGTAAGTAAATTACATCTCTTAGATTTGAATAAATAAAGTATTTTTCGAAAAATTATGTATATATTCTAAAAGAAGAAACTAAACATGCTATTTTTAAAACCCATTCGCAATGGACGATCCTAGTTTACCTAAAAATTCAACGGTGCGAGATTTTATGAAAATTTATAAATCCGGTGTAAACATACAAAATAAATTTTTAGTCGTCCAAACCCAAACATCGACAATCCAACGGCTAGATAACGCAATCTATAAGAGTCGTCTGTAGGGTAAGTAACAACGACCCACCCAATCCGCACCACACATTCCCCCATCAACGCACCACATAGCACCGAATTACATCCAACAGACACGAATGACTTCGCTCTAAACCAATAAGAGAGTGCAGTTACGCTTACCAACCAATGAAAAAGAGGGTAAGCTCTACCAGTGCTAGTTTTATTCTGGAGTGAGGGATGGTATTGAGTATAAGGCTGTTGATAACAAGTGAAAAAAAACAAGGTGATCATACTTAGCAATTTAGCATACAAAAACTCCTCATTTATTATTATATATAAATAAAAACCATTTAAATAAAAATGAGATAAAAATCTCATTTCCATTTATAATGTTTAAATTCAGATATTATTACTTTTTAAAATGGCAGTCCTTCCCTTTCCTTCCTTTTCGTTGGTTTCTTTTTCTTTTTCTTTTCTTTCTTCTGCCTCCTCCTCCCCGCCACCATCACCACCAGCAATAGTAGCTCTGTCGCCACCAAACCAGTGAGAAAAGACAGATCGAAAGCAAGATCACCTTTGTCTCCTCCACCAACACCTCCTTCTCTTTTTATTTTACTTTTATATTCACTAACAGTACCTCTGCCACCCATATCTGCCACTAACAACACCTCCGTCTCCTCCACCAACACCATCAACACCTCTTTTTCTTTATATGTCCTGATTTTATATCAACAACACCTCCTCCTCCTCCATCGTCTCCTCCTCCTTATCTTTTCTTTCCCCACCACTACATGTCAAGATCCGCCACCAACAACACCTCCTCCTTATATCCTCTACAAACATCACCAACACCTCCAGATCATCATCTTCGAAAATTATCATCCAAAAATAATAATACATCATCATTGTCGAAATTAGGGTTTTGTGTTGGTGAAATATCAGAAAAATGATGAAACCAGATTTGGTTTTATCAAATTTTACAAAAAATAAACAACGTTGAAACCAATTTTTGTGTTGGTGAAATGTCAGAAAAATGATGAAACCAAATTTGGTTTCATCAAATTTTATAAAAACTAAACAACGTTGAAATCAACGTTTGTGTTGGTGAAATATCAGAAAAATGATGAAACCAAATTTGGTTTCATCAAATTTTACAAAAACAAAACAACGTTGAAACCAATTTTTGTGTTGGTGAAAACAATAAATTTTGTTGAAACCAAATTTGGTTTCATCTATTTTTTTCCTATTTTTTATCGTGAAACAAAAGTTTAGTGGTGAACAATACGTTTATGTTGAAACCAAATTTGGTTTCAACTAATTTTTTCCTAGTTTATTCAATTTGGTGCATTTGGTTTCTTCGTTGAAGTTCTTTTAGTGAAATACTAATTTTACGTTGAAACCAAATTTGGTTTCATCATTTTTTTGCCTAATTTTTATCGTTGAAACCAATATTGGTGGTGATATTATGGTGGTGTTGCTGGTTGGTGGTAGTGCTGGTTGGTGATGGTAAACGGTGTTGGGTATTGGTGGTGACGATGGTATTGGTGGTGGTGGTCGTTGATAGTGGTGGTGGTTGGTGGAGGTGCTGGTTGGAGGTGCTCGTTGGTGGTGGTTCTGGTGTTGGTTCTGGTTGCTACTGGTGGTGGTTGGTGGTGCTCGTTGGTGGTGGTGTTTGGTGCTACTATTTGGTGGTGGTTGGTGATGCTGCTAGTTGGTGGTTGTGTTATTGCTGGTGGTGGTGGCGTTGGATGGTGGTACTACTAGTTGGTGGTGGTGCTTCTACTGGTGGTTGTGACACTGGATAGTGGTGGTTGGTGGTATTGATAGTGTTGATGGTGAGAAGAAAATGTAGATTGAAGGTGGGGTTGCTTATTATTTTTGTTGGGCTAAATTAACCTAAAGGGTGGTTTAGAGAGATTTGTTTAAATAGGGTTTTTGTTTATTTTTGTTTTGGATGGGGTTTTGGTAGTAAGATGTATAAGGTAGTGGAGTTTTAACCCACAAACTATTATTTTAATGCTTTAAGATTCTATTGATGTTTTTTCTTTCATACAAAAAACAGGCATTGGAACCTCCTTAAGTTTAAGGCGATACAATTACAATAGCGTCCAGGAAAATGCCTCGGAATTTCCCTGACTTACCCGATAGATGAATTGCTTTGAAACTATCTAATGGACAAAAATGAGGAAGTGGACTCTCGAGATGGACTGAGCAGGTTATTATCCTGACCTAACCAAAATATAGTAGTCCATGTCTTTACTATTTTTCTACGAGACATTAAATATGTCACATGGAGGATTTTTATTGGGGTATTGGTCTGGCAATTTACATAAACGTTCTATGTGAAAATGCATCCACTGCGAGAAGGTAATAAGTAGTGGGACAGTTAGAAGCAATTGAGAGGATGAGGGAGTAGTGATCATACATACTTCCTTACTTAGCGTACATGATCCCACAATCATCACTTTTCCATCTCTTCATAACTTCTACAACTTAGGAGAAATCAATGTGTTCACTACAAGACTATAAATAGATGGTTTCATCTATTCGATAAAAGAATAGAGATCTATCTCAGAGATAATCCAGTCTTTAACTACACACTATCAATTTCGTCACGTAGTTATTTCTCAAGCTTTTCTGCTTTCCTCTCATATTCTTAATAGGTAAGGCAGTGAAACTAGAGAATATTTTGATTGAACTGGTTTTTAATTTTTGTCTTTTGGCATTAATGCTACTTTGTAGGGTAAAGTATAACTTTCTAAAAGTTGAGGAACCGAGGAGTTCAGGCTTCAGACAGAAGGTTGGAGTGCTCCAAACAGATGATCCTTCAGCAAGCATATTGAACTCTCTGTATTGTGTTGATGAACAAGGTAGGGAAGTGAACAGTTATTCTTGTGATAGATTTTCACCTAGATATACGAATCCTGAATGAGTGACAGAGCTGGAGCCTGCAAGACATAAATCATATAAAATATAATTTTGGAAATAGGTAATGGTTGGAACTGCATGCATATTACTATCTGGTGTTTGAGGTCATAAGGAATATATGATATTTAGTTTTGGACTTTGACAAACCTTTTACAAATTATTTTCCCTGGAAATTGCTCAACACTCTGACTTATCATGCGTCTGATTTCTGTCAAGAATTAACATACTTATTGTACATCTTATTAAGAACTCAGTTTGTTTTTATCACTATCCTTGTAGGACACTAAGTTTCTAACAAGTGAATTTATGTGCAGCATCCTTGGAGTAGTAGCGTTTATTTGATTTTTGACTTGGAGGCCATGGGAATCGGGGGGAAGTTCATCATATTTCAGGTTCAATCATTTCTAGTTTTGGAGGGATCAGGTGGTAGTCTTAAACATATAGTTAACTACATGGTATGCTACTATCTGTAAAGTCAAGTAGCAACAGTAACAAGTTAACATTATGAGAGGTTAACCATGACTCATCTCTCCTATGTACATGTTTTAATCAATTTGTTTTCCCTCTCTTTTACTGAGATTAATCCTAAGCATGAAAAAAGTTCCAGGTTTCTGCAATAAGAAAAGGAGAAAATAAAATTTTCTTCTCACGGGCCAGTAATTAAATGTCCAATTTGTTAAAGGGATTAAAGAACAAATAAAATTTAATATAAATATAGATATTTAAAATAGAAAAAAATAACAAAAATAGTTCTAGTTTTTGTTTAGGGATGTGTGGACATCTAAGATGTCATATGCAATGGCTATAAGGTAATCCCTTACAGGATATATCACCAGGGAGACCCGTCATAGCATGATTTCAAAAAGAAAATCAACTTTATTCTTTTTTTTTATACAAATTGAGAATTCATTAAAAGGACTAACTTAGGGGATTAGTAACCCGTCTTACTTTTATAGTAGATCCATCTAATGTTGGAGCATGAAGGCTCTTCCTTGCATTAGATTTATCTACTGTTAATACATGAAGGGAGAATAACTTCCCACTCAAAATTACAATTGAAATTTTTTGCTTCTTTAGCTAGAATATCTGCTGAACTGTTTTCCGATCTTGGAACAAAATTAAAACCAAATTTTGCTTAGAAGAGCTAATGATATGTATTTTTTCTTCCAAAATTGCCTGACTCTGTCAAAATGTCAGAGTTTGGTTCCCATTTAGATAGTCAAAAATATTCTTACAGTCTCCTTCGATGCTGAATTTGGTGATATTTTTCTCCTTTTCCCATTGAGCTGCTTGAAGAACTCCTACTGTTGAGGATGGTCTTGCTCTTCCATATTCAAATTCACCTGCATCATTTCTAAGGATTATGGCAAAGCTAGATGGTTTTCTTTAGATATCCATGTTGCATGCACATTAATTTTGAATTGATATTTCTTTGGTAATGTCCAGTTCTCCTGATGATTTGGGTTTTTTATTTTTGGATAAGTCTTTCTTGTTCCAGAAGTTAATATTTCTCTGAATACCTGATGCTATTTGAGTTGTTGTACTTTGTTTTCCTTTAAAAGCTCTAATACACTTTTCTTTCCATATAAACCAAATTTTTGTCAGAATTAGTTTTGTGGAAATTACTGCACTAGGTTTTTCTAAACAAGAATTGCATACGTCCAAGAAGGAAAATTTTTTATCAAAAGTAAATTCAACTGGATTAGGGTTTAGGCTAGATTGATTTAGCAAAGTTGCAATGAAAAAAAAAGTGTTCTAAAGTTTCTTCAGCCTCACAACCAAAAGAACATAAGAGGGAAATGTCTTTAATTGTTTTAAAAAGTTTATGATTCGTTGAAAGAGTATTTTACAGGCATTTCCAGACAAAGATTTTAATTCTTTGAGAAACATCTAAATCCCAAAGGTATTTCCAGAATTTATCAAGAAGGTTAAGGTTGTTGGAATTAATCATATTCTCATTGAGTTTAGCATATATAATTTGACAGTGAAATCTCCAGATTACTGTCAGAAGCCATCTTAGTTTATCAGGTTTTGGATTGTTGATGCTAGTTTGGAAAACCCTGATCTTGCATATTCTATCTGTAATATGGGCTGGAAAGAGAGAGAAGATCATTGTAACATTTAACTTTTTAGTATCAGGATCAATGATATCTTCCACAAGTGTTAAGAAGTTATTATGGAATTGAATAAGTTTATTATCTAGACCTCATATATATGAATATCTTTGTCATTCCCTACTTCCCAAGTGCTATGTTGTTCTATTAATATAATTCCTTTACTGATGCATTTCCAATCCAAGAGATGGAAGAGAAAATTTTCACTCTTAAGGTTGATTTCCTTCTAAAGTATTTCTGTTCAAGTTGTGAAGCACGTAAAAAGTCTGGTTCTGTAAGGGGTCTCCATGCTAATTTATCTATCCTAGAAACATTGGTTTATGTGCATCTCTAAAACCTAATCCCTTTTTTTTAAGTGGTTTACAAAGACAGGTCCAAGCTTTGGGGTAGTAACCTTTAGTGTATGGTTCTTTCCCCACCAGAAGTATCTCTGTATTGCACTAATTTTATTGGTTGTTTTGTTTGGTATTACAAAGCATTCCATTTGGAAAGTAGGCATACTAGCCAAGACTGACTTGTTGAGAACCATTTTACCAGATTGAGTTAAAACTTTTCTTTTCCATCTTTGTGTCTTCTGTTCTATTTTCTATATCATTGTTTCAAAAGTTTTAATCTTGGATCTATCTATAAAGAGTGGATCTCCTAAATATGAATATTTTAGATCTATTATTTTTATTTTTAAAAGTTTTGACATTATTCTTTGGTGTTTTGGATGAACTTTCTTATTAAAGAAGATACCTGTAATACCCCTTATCCTAGACTATGTAGCCCTTAGTATAAGGCTTAGAGTAGTTATTTTTTGAAGAACCACCTCTCACGTTTTTAGAATTAAACTAGGTATTCGTGGGAAAGGTTATAGGAATTGTTGGTTATGAGAGTGAGAAGTTAGAGTTTTGTTAGGACAGAAGAACAAAAAAAAAAAGAGCCGTTTTACCATTCTCTGGTTTTGGAGAACCTAGATTCTTTGAGAAAAGTGGGAGGAAGAGTCGACTGGGTTGAGGAGGAAGCAGAAGGATTCGTTCTTCGCCTTATTCCGTGTAGGTTTTCTAACTCTTATGCTTTTTATGGTATGATTTAATAAATTTGAAACCATTTCTTTTAAAGAGAAAGAAAAAGGAGTAATTAGGGTTCTAGATCTTATTACAGTGGCTTGGAAGAAATGAAAATTAAAATAAACACGGTAGAGAAAGATCTAGGGGTTAATTAATTAATAGTTAGTGTTTTCAAATTTAGAAAAATGTTGACATCTCTACTGGAGAATTATGGCATCTTAAGTTATACTTGTTCCTAGCACGACTACCATTTTCATGCCATGTCTATGTACCTCATCAGCAACTCTACATGTAACTGTGTGTCTTTAACTACCACGCATGTTATGGATTCTCATAGGAGCATTCAATTACCAAACAGGAATGTCACGTCACAGTGTTAGCTATGTATTATTAGGCATTATCTCTGTTTTCCTTAAGAACAGGTGAATTTATATTTTAAACAAGATAGATAGTCTCACGAGTATCCGCTAAGTGTCTAAGACTTCCCTGAGGATTTTGTGTGTTTTGCTATACACACATATGACTTAACCAACATTTTTGGATACTTAAAAAATGCAGGAGTTAGCTCATACGAATGAGCTAGTTGCTTACATCTTTGATCTTCTACTGTGTATATATATGTTGGTTAAATCAGAGTTGATTTCTCATGTTGCTTACCGTTTAGATTTGCTACTGTGCATATATATGTTGGTTCACATAGTTAATTTCTTATGCAGCTTACAGTTTGGATTTTCTACTGTGTATATATACGTTAGTTCACATAGTTGATTTTCTCATGAA
>JAJJMC010027464.1:2351975-2372504 GCA_023531435.1 Papaver californicum | reverse complement strand
TGTTAAGCATATTAAAAACCGGTTACTAAACACAACATCACTTTTATGCAACTATTAAATTCTGCTTAGTGATACTTCTCTCCCCTTAACTGAAGCATATATTATGGGTGTACAAAATTTTCAATCATAGGAAAATTATCCGCAGTGCACAATGAAATCACCGGATACCATGATTCTTATTGCTAGTGACTAGTAACTGTAAATACACTAACACCAGTTGCATATACTGATCTATGCATGATTTTAACCAATGTACCAAATGTTACAGTCGTTGCATGGTAAAATAAGCAAACTAAGAAGGATTGTCTATGAATCCTCTACCTAGCTCCAGTCAGAGTATTGTGCCTTCACATACGAAGGTAACAAATTAGACATATCCTCAAACATCATAGAAATGAATCACTGGGTTATGTCAGTAGACAATGCCCAATACCCAATACCCAACACCCAACACCCAACACCCAACACCCAACAAGGGCAATACAGCCAAAATTTGGAATTCCCTTTACCTCAGTGGTATCAGGATGTGACCATATTCAATTACAAATATATATGTACAACCGAACAATTTGGTAAGTAGCCCTAAAATTTTACATTATGCATAAAGTTACCTAACAAAGACCAACAACAACAACATAAGGAAACCTCATTTTCTCCAATTTTTCATTTTTCTTTTGAACATTAAAGTTCACACACAAAAAACCTCGCAATTTTCTATACAAACCCTAACCCACAATTGTCTCATTAGTTTACCCATTGTTATTAATACTATTATTGAAGACATAAATTGAGAAAAATAAATAATAAATGAGGAATCTGTCAAAGACCTTGATAGCAGCAGTGACAGCATCAGCAACAAGACCAGGACTAGATTGCCAAGTTCCTAAACCAACACTAGGAATTTTAGCTCCTGTGTTTAGTTCGAAAAACTTTAATTCTTCGGCCATTCCCAATCACTCGATCAAACTCCTTTGAAACAAATGCGGTAGGTATCGTAGAATTAGATTTAAGAAGGAAAAAAAGCCTTCTTTTTGATAGCCTTCGAAAAAGGCGAAAACGACGGAATTAACTAATAATATGGGCCGTTTTAAAGGAAGGCCCATCCATCAATTCGGATTTCACCAGAGGTCCTTCTATAAAAAGAAAAATCAACACTTTTAGGTCCAAAATGTTATACCGGGTCTACCACAGTGTGGTGAGAAACATGTATTTTCAGAATGTCCAAAACACCCTCATATATATAAGAGAAACATAAATAGTCTTTATTCTTTTCAGTTTTCGTCTCGACAGTTATGTGGAGACTTTTTAAGTTTGATATGATTGCAAATTAACACTCGATAAAATCGAGAAGTTATTGGTTCAAAAGCTAATATCATGTGTTTTTTTTCTTCTGGATCTGACTTAGATCACCTGATTCATCTGGATCTGATTGATTTAAGTTTGAGTAAAAAAAATAATTTGTTTTTTTAGTCAATCTGACTCATCTGACTGAGAATTTTGGATACTAAAATACCCCTGGGGTTAGAGAACTTGAAATACAGAGACATGAAAAAAAAAAGAATACAAGTGATCGGATATAAGAAAAATATTAGAACTACGATGTGATTTACATATGACTGGGTAAACAACAATACAATTTAGAAGTAAATGAGCTAATCCTATCTTTCGATGCAGTATCATCCCTTTAAATTTTGTTCTCCCTAGTGTGTCCCTATCCACTCCCGTTGAGAACTTTTTATTGAATAAACTTTGTAAGTGATCAACATCTTTCAAACCCTTATCTTTAAATTGGCTTGACTTTTTGATTCTCTATATCAACAAAATAGAAATCAGTTTAACATGTCAAACATCATAAACAACTTAAGACAGAGTATGAATGACAAAACCATGAAATTTCTCAACCCCAAAATTTCAGGAATTACAGGAGCTCGGCATTTTCACCATTAGCGCTGATTAACCAATTAGAAATGTACTCAGTACCTTGAGTTCTAACTCTCCAAACCCCAGAACCAAAATTGAGCTCTAAAACAAATTGATAAACTTGAAATCAATCATATGTTGATCTTGTTAGACTTTATGCTGGTTTAGCAACAAATCAAGTTTACTTAAAGATAATCTTTGGTTGGCTTAATCTAAGTCAGATTAGTGATAAGCCATATTAAGATAAGATTAAGGTTTAATCAAGTGGTTAACTTTAGTTTAGGTTAATGTTAAATTAATCATTAAGCACCTTACTTTTCATATGATCACCTAGTGAGGTGTCGACGAACTAATGATGGACAGGTTGGTTGACACATGGCTGTGACTATGCCCTCTTCTAGCCTCTTATACATATCTGTTTTTTTTCTAATAAATCCATCTAAAAAATGAGATGAAATGTTTTAATTATGTTTATGTTTCCTTCTTGTATACCAGTTCATGAAATTATGTTGAAGTTTCAGTATGTATATGGTGTTGTTTGAGTTGTCCATGAAAGGTTTTACTAAAATACATGCTGATTTTATATTTGTAGAACATGCTAATGCTTGGGATAAGGTTTTGTTTTAGCCTAAATATTCTTTCTAATCAAATTTTAAGCATAAAGTATTATGATTATGAAGCTGAAATTCCAACATTCTACTTTTATTTCTCCTAGATATTGCATGTTCTTCATCTAGGGTATATACCGAATTCTGTTTTGGTTAAGTTATTTATGGATGTTGATAGCATGAATTGTTGATAATATAAAATTATGTATTGTTTCCGATCTTAATGTTTGTAGTCTTTGTTCTGGTACTTAAGCATAATTGGTTTGAATCTTACAATTATGAGCATGTTAGACTATAAAGTTGGTAGATGTTCAGTTTTCCGTTCTTCTTTTCAAGAAGATAATGATAAGTTAATTTTTTGCCATTGATGTTTTAAGGCTGACCAAGTCAGGATGATATGTGATTTTTTGTTTATTTCAACTATGGAAAAGAATCAGGTATAGTTCATCATCAGGTTCAAATGTATTAAGGAAAAAGCTGTTGAATATGACCATTGAGTAGCTTACTCTATGCCACGAAGGATAACATATGAAAATCTAAATGAGTCTTAAGATTTGTATGCCTTGTGTCCAACTACTGTGATGCCAAAATCTGTTGTATGGTTGGAAACATTGGCTTATGTTTGTTTGTTTAAATAGACTTTTTTCCCACTATTCTGATTTAGGTATTTGGCAATTGGTATTTTATAAACATGAGTCAGTTAGCTTTCATTCTGACCTAATGTTTTTTGGTCATTAATGGCACCTTGAAAAAGTAATGGACTATGAGGAAATAACAAACTAGTTAGCTAGATGTATTGGTATTGTCTTGGACCAGGTGATTTTGACATGTTTATTTAAATTCTGCTACCTGATAAAACATATCATGTTGTTTCCACCTTTATATGTGGATGCATTGCGTCTTTGAGATATGTATGCAATATAGCATCATGGAAAAATTGAGGAAATTTCTAGTGGTGTTATCTCTAGTAACATTTGGTATATATTTAATGGATACTGAAATGGTTTTTAAAGGAAGCAACTTAAGACTTGAGTGTTCTTTTATTACAATGCACATGCTGAACATGTTTCTATAGTGAAAAGGTTTTCTGCTAGTTCTGTTTTCAGAATTTAATGTCCATTGAGGATTAAGTTACTTTATATAAATGGTACATTTATGGTTATGAAACTTGGTGCATTTGGTTTCTATATGTACCTGTCGTTTATGTTGACAAGATGTTCTGAGTAGTGGTGATTTTTCCTACATGAGGGGATAGTAGTTTCTTCTGTTGCTCCCTATATCAGAACCGTGTTGCAAATAACTAAGATGCAATTACATATTTGGATGCACATAAATCAGAGTAAGGTAAATTACCAAAGAAGATTTTGCGGAGTTACACTGTAATGACAGTCAAGTTGACAAGGAAGAAACTTGGCAGAATAAGAATGTTTTGTTTACAAAATGTGATGTACTTTGTCGAATAACTTTTCTATTAGACCCAAAGGTTTAATTTTAAAGTTTAAGGTATGTTTCCATTAAGGTGTAAATTCGGATTTCAAAGTATACTAGTTCATTGCAACTATGATGTTTGTTTTTCGGTTTTTCATTGGTATAACTGAATATTTTGTATGTTTCACGTACATTACTCGAGTAAGTATTACCAAGGAGATAAGTTGAGAGTGTGAAAGTTTTTTCTAATGGGAATGAAGTTTTTCTGTGGTTTAGTTGTTTTGGAAGGATTACTGCAGAAAATCAATGCTGAAAGTGTTGGACTAAGAGGCATTGAATTCATGTGGCTAGGTTAAAAAAAAATGAAGATGCTTGTGGTTCAAACCACGAAGACCAGAAAGTAGCAAAAAAATTCTTCATAAGTTTTCGGTTAAAGAAAGGTTTGTTTATGACTTATTTCGGATGTTACGAGTGTGAATCTTCCCAAAGGTGATTCATACAAGTAAAATCTGAAATGAATCATGTTTCGTACTTTCTTGAGTATTCTTTTTCTATTAGACCCAAAGGTTTAATAAAATTATTGTGTACTATACATGAAGTGTTAGTATTAAACTTGTTAGGATTCTTGTGTATTGCAATTCTACCCAAAGGTGAATCCATGATGGTGATGAACCTGTTCTAATGTTTGTTTGTGTATAGTTTAAGTATAGAATCAATGCATTTTGGTAGAGTTCTAGAGAACAGTGGGAGTATGATAGCATTTTTTTATGTTTATCATCTTAATGAGTACTTGTTGTTATTGTTTATGTTTTATAAATAATGGAAGATCAGTTGGAGATCATTACAGAAAGTTCCTTCCAAAATAGCTCATAATGAGCACAAACACGTCCGAATTTGAGACACATAAATGATCTTTTCGGAGATCAAAGTCTCGAGTGGGACACATATCATCTTTTCATAGATTAATCCAATAAAGAGATAAATAAAGGTCTCGACGGGGACATGTTTTATTTTGAGACAAAGGTTTTCTCTTCGGAGATATATCTCTTATTCGTCCAGGTCTCTTCGGAGACCTAGCTCATATTGATCATATATAGTTTCTTCGGAGATCAGTCTCATTTTGAGATGTAACGGTCTCTATGGAGACATAGCTCATATTGAGCACAAATGGTTTCTTCATAAACACGTCTCTTAATTGATACATAAGGGATCCCTTTTAAGGTCATTAAAGATCTCGGTTTGAGATATGAAGGATCATAAACTTATTGAGCCAGTTGTTATATGTTTCGACGGAAACATGCCTCTTAAGTGAGCCAGTTGTATACTTTATATGTTTCGACGGAAACATGCTTCTTAATTGAGCCAGTTGTATACTTGTCTCGACAGAGATGAGTCTCAATATTATATCATATAAAGTTGCGGTAAGAGCATATAAAGTTGCGGTGAGAGCATATAAAGATTGATTCAAGTTTAAGTTTTCTGGTTTGAAAATAAAGTTTGAAGTGTAGTTTGTTTTGGCATAAGGTTAAGCCATTTAAAATATTTTTTTACTTGAGAGTAAAATGGCCCGTCTAGTTTTCTGATTATAGAAATGGCGTATGGATATTTTAAATGGTGTATAGGTCTCTATATCTAATTCTAGTGTACCTTTTAAACTCGACAATGCAGTTTTCAGTAAAGAGTTTGTTGATAACCAAAGTAGGAGATGTTAGACTTTATGTTTGTTTAGCAACAAATCAGGTTTACTTAAAGATAATCTTTGGTTGGCCTACTCTAAGTCATATTAGTGATAAGCCATAATAAGGTAAGATTAAGGTTTAGTCAAGTGGTTAGCTTTAGTTTAGGTTAATGCTAAGTTAATCATTAAGCACCTTACTTGTCATATCACCTAGTGAGGTATTGACCAACTAATGATGGACAAATTGGTTGAGACATGACTGTGACTAAGTCCTCTTCTATCCTCTTATACATATCTGTTTTTTTTCCCTAATAAATCCATCTAAGAAATGAGAGGAAATAGAAGTAGAAACCAAGTCATAAACATGTTCTGTTTTAATTATGTTTCTATTTCCTTCTTGTTTACCAGTTCATGAAATTATGTTGAAATTTCAGTATGTATATGGTGTTGTTTGAGTTGTCTATGAAATATTTTACTAAAATACGTGTTGATTTTGTAGTTGTAAAACATGCTAATACTAGGGATAAGGTTTTGTTTTGACCTAAAGGTTCTTTCTAATCAAATTTAAGCATAAACTCTTATGATTATGAAGATGAAATTCCAACATATCTTGACATCTAAAATGATACAAAGTAACCATGAAAGTCGCATGATCCAAATGTAATTGCATTAAGACCATTTTACTCTAGCACTGTGTCATAAGAACATTGCATGAAAGTCGCAGGATCCAAATGTTCTGCAGTCAGATAATCATCCATGTTTAAGGTTTTAATCCTAATTAGTAACTTTAATGTTTTAGCTGACTTGATTGAAATAAGGACACACTTGCAAGATAAAAGTGAACCATGATCAATACGTACATTTTCAGTATGAGAACAATCTGTACTAAATTAACTCGTGAGTTCGGAAATCAGTAGAAGCAAACTAAACAATATTGAGAAAAAGAGAAATAAAATAGATTTTATGTTATACATCATCACATGTTACTAACGAAGAGAATGAAGTTGAATGATAGTTTTGGAAACTGTATTTTCCTCTTTTAATATAGGGTCTTAGGTAGTTCGTCTATCTTAATCTACAGATTTTTCCACACCTTTAAAGTCCTAGAATAATATATACGACATTCTAAACATTAATTGATCACTAAAATAAAATATAATTCATGTAACACTTGGAGGGAAAAAAAGGGTTTCACGTACCAGCTTTAGAAGGATAAGGATTTCCAACTTCCATGTCCATGTTCTTCGATATAAGCTAATAATTTTTTATCTTCTTCGGTGTCCATGGACCTTTCTTTGAACCTACTTTCTCACAACATGCATATCTACCCGTCATTGAGGAATTAACAAAAATATTTTAGTCAGAAATTAAAGAACTATCAACAAACATTTTGTATTGATTACACCCAACGTAATTGCATCTAAAGTGATAGAAAGTAACAATGGAAACTTTTGTTGTCTTTACATTTCTCATCCAATCTATTTGAAGATATGTCCTGCTCATTTCAACCTAGCACTATGTCATAAGAACATTTGAAAACACTAAAAAAAAACAAATCCAACTATGCAAGTTGGAGTTGGGGATGTAGTACATAAATGTAGCATGATCACAGGTGGGTTAAGTTTCAGTAGGTATCCTAGAGGTACTGCAAAACATATGATATGAAAAAAATTTGTTATCAAAGTACAGAAAATGAAGTGACCCTAAATTTATGTTTTTCCGTATTCAAAACAGATTGACTAAACTTGAAACTAGTCATAAGAATAGTCCCAAAGCCAAACAAGAAATTTCTCCGCATAGCTCAAATTTTGATGGAGAAACAGCAAATAATGAACACCACAAAACATTGAAACCCAAAAAAATCTTAAGAACAAATGATTGAAACCCAAAAAAATAATAGAACAAATTTTGATGGAAAAATAGCAGGAATAAATATTCAGTTCACTACAACTTCACTATAACAATAAAAAAAACAAATAATGAACACCACATATACTCAAATCAAAAAACAAAAGAAATCCAGATAAGTAAATGAATATTATCACTTTAATTAGTAAAAACATAAATCTAAAAGCATGATTATTTACCTTGACAGGGAAGTCATTAATATTATGTAGTAAAGTTAAGTTGAACAAAACTAAAACAAAATACTTCTAATCAACCAATTGAGTCCCAGATTGCCCAAATTCTTTGAGAAGCAAACAAAATTTCTCAATCCAATCAAAACCCATTACTAAAACAACAATAAAAAAAATAAAATAATGCAATTGATAATATTAACAAGGATCTGTAAATTACAAAACTGTTAAGCTGAAACTAAAGCAGGAAATCAAGAAAATAATGAAAATGGAGAGTGACAACGAATGAAATTCAGATCTGCAACATACACAAGTAAGGAAGGAAGAAAACGTGGTAAGTGAGAATCATTATCTTCATAAAAAATTGTTAGGGTTTTCGTTTTTCGGTATGATAGAGTGAAATCAGAAGAAAAATAAAATTATTATTTTGAAAACTTAGGGTGTTTTAGTTATTATACGCGAGTCAGTGGTTTGGTCCAATGAGTCAGGGGTATTTTCATATCTGACTCAAACGGGTCTGATTCATGGGTTAGGTTTGAGTCAGGTAACGAGTCAGATCTGACTCAAAATTTAAAATAAATGGTCTGACAACTGACTCGGACCGAGTCAGGGGCTGAGTCAGATTCAGACGCAGAGTCAGGTACAAACAAACAAACTGTAAGTCTTCTTCTTATTCCTTTAATATTATTGATTTTAAACATGTATTGTTATTATTTAAAGGGAAACATTCTGACAATCCATTTAAGAGTTTACAAAAACCTAATTTCTTCATTTCTTTTCGATTTGTGCACTTGATTCAGAATCAGAGTTGAGATCCTTAGTCTTTACATCATTATTATCATCGATGGTAATCAAGATAAAAAATCTTTGTTTTCGATAAAAAACCTTTCAATCTCACATAAATCTTTTACTTAGATCACACCAGCAATGAAATGGTGCTAGGAAGAGTTTATCCTCAATATCATTATTATCTTCGATTTGACAATAATTTAATTAAGACTTGATAACACTTTTTTTATTTCGTATTGAAAATTTATTTTTTTTGTTGAGATGTACAGTTCAGACAAGATATTTTTAGATTTGCATCAAATGGTGGTCGAGTGCTTAGATTGTGCAGCATACGTATTTAATCTTTAATGATAAACAACATATACTACATTTGTTGGTAGTATACCTTCCTACTTAAGGATGTTTTAATTTTCTAGGATGGATAATTAGGTATTCACGTAGTAGTTGCTTAATATGCATGCCACGTTCCATGAGTTTAAACTTTCAAACACATTGTTATGGATGTGTTAGCATAATTGAATGATTTTGTTTTTTTGCAAGCTATAGGTATAAATGTTGAAAAATCACAGCTGGAAAATCAGTGAATAAATGTTATACTTCGGATAATCACAGTGTATAAATGTTGAACCCCAGATAAAATTACAATGCATAGTTGTTATAATATGTTGTTTATAGTGTATATTTTAATAATTTTTTATTTCAATTTACGAGTAGATATTAATAAGCACGTAAGTACGACATTTTATATCATAATTACATTAGCTAAGAATTATTATTTTGATGATATTGTTCATTTAGACATTTTGTAGAAAATACAAGTGATTCCAATCAAAGGTACAATAAATAGCTAAATTACGAGCTTAATTGGTATTTGCGACAAAAATGACCAAAGCAGTCCACGGTACCAAAAGAAGATGGTGCTTATTGGATGAAATTATGGGTTGTCAAGTAAACCATTTAATTTAGTTGCACTACACAACCATTTCACGGCCATAAAGAGTAGTGGATTTCTTTGTTCACTCAAGCCCCTTAAACATGTGAAATTCCACTGAAGGCTTAGTGAACGATGTGTCCAGCTCTCCCACCACAATTCTTTATGGTATATTCTGAAGAATTTTTGCATCTCCGTTTCTTATCAAGAGAATTTTTTCAAGCAGTGAAGTTAGGGTTCATGAATGGTTGGATTTTGTGGATTTCTAGCTGTGAGTTGAAAGTAGGTTAATAGGAAATTCTCGAGAGAGTTAAGTGATGTGCGTATCACGTCAAAAATATTTTACTTTCTCAAAATCATATTTATTATGAAGCTAGAGTAATTAAGGGTTCATTCCCACAAGGAGGCAATGTTATTATCCTGGTCTTTCAATTTCTCAAGTAACAATGGGGGGTTTTGGTTTTCGAATTGTTCAAAGTAAATAAAACTAAGTAAAAAGAAAGCAAAGAAAGTGTTTTTAAAGTAATCAATATGATGAAGATATTGGTTAAGAGATTATATCATTCACAAACATGTATTTACATCAATAACTAGAATTGGTATTTAATCTCTCATTGTCAAAAACCCTAGAATATCTTGATCGCAAGAATATCCCGTTTATTTCAAAGTTCATCACACATACATTAAAAGATGCAAGAATTACCTAGAGAACAACCCAACGTGTAAAAAGCACTAATCAAGTTTAATTCCCAATGAGCATTACGTTCTATGAAATAAGGTTAATCAATGTAATTGAACGTGGAAAACACACTAATTCAATTTAACAAAGGTTATGATTCATATGTGATTGCTAGAATGTATCACTACAAGCCACAACCACACTTATGCTACTTGGAATTAGAATTCATCAACTTTTACGTATTGAAAATCCTAATTTAGCTTTAGATATGAAAACAAGTTAAATTGATTCCGGACTCAACCAACGAAGTGTTCAAATCATGCAAAAGTTATAAACAATGAATCATAAACGACAAATATTAAGATAAAACTAATATATTAGTCAAATACCATATTTGACAAATCAACTTTAATCCTTAACCAACAATATGTATTTAGCTACTCATAGTTATGGAGTTGATACACATATTAAAATAAAGAAGAAGATAAAAATATTGCTAACCTTAGATTCGTGAAAAAGAATAACGACTCCGTGCTCCCAAAAATCAGATTGTAAAATGTGTAGAAGAGACCATATGTGTAGAAGACTTTCCCTTTTATAGCTTTTCTCTTCAACTTCTAAAATTAAGTCAAGTCTTCAAAGTCCAAATCCAAGTAGTCCACCAAGACCATGTGTGAGAAATAACCCACTGAAATTTATGTCCAAAATTGGTCGCTAGAAAATAGGGATCGATGCCGGAATTCATTCATCGAAATAGTATCGACGGCGACCTGAGTCAAACTAACGGTGGTCTCTTAAGTATAACGGTCAACTAACAGTCACAGGGATTCAAGGGAGAGTCAGCTACCGAGTCAGCTGATGTGACTCGGCTAACTTGGTCTTATTCACTTGAGTTGGATCAGTTATCTGGATCAGTGAGTCAACTCGCCAGATGGAAAAACAGGCAGAGTTTTATTTGTTTCAGATGATTTCTGGGCCAAATTCCAGCCACTTATAGCTCTTTCCCTACATAGTTTCCTACACATATATATACAGTTGCACATTCATTCAATCGACCATTTACTGTCACAACCATTGTAATTCCTGCAACTTTTTCTTGCATTCAATTCCAGCTTTACCTCAAGCCATTCAACAACCTCAGATCCCTGCTATTCATTTATCATTCACATAACAGCTCATGCCAACACCAACCATAACAGACCTATCTTAGCTCCACCAGTTATATCAATTCAGCCACCACCAATAACAACTTGAACTGCAGCTGCAACCCAACAAAACCATCTGCATTTCCTCTAAATTTTATATAGCTTCAAACAAAGCTTACCAATTACAATCAAACCCATATCTAATTCCTCTTCCTCCATCTATCAATCCTCACCAGCAACATCTCTTATTTATGCTCTATCACAAACCTCAAACTCACTCCAAACTCGAATCCGATTTGAACCCTTTATTCATCACCATCTAATTCTTCACAGCAAAAAACCCTAATTTCCCATTTCCATTAGTTTTAATCGATCTAAAATCCATTTGGTTCACAACTTCACTATGTCTTCTACTCATCTTCTCTGTCAAATCCTTCTCAAGTTCATGCTTAATTTCTTCTCTCTGAATTCCTATCATAGAAATAGTTTAAGCCAAACCCATATTCAAACTCATTTCGAGCTCCATCACAGTCCACCATCTTCCTTTACTTCAAACCAAAGCAGCATCTCATATCTGTCTTGAATCACCATCAACCAGAAACCCTCATTGAGTCTCGAACCCTTTTCTCGCTCAAAATCTCATTCTCGATTCCTATGCCAGCAGACCACAACCCACTTCCTTCTCTTCTTCACAGTGAACTCGACTTTCGTGAGATAAATGAAAACTCTCGACCTGATTTTAGATCAACAGTTTGGGAAAGGAATTAGGCGTCCTAAAAATGACGATTTTACTCTTTCTGAATGATTTCTTCTTCTTTTGCTCTACATGACTCCGAAATACCTAAAAACAAAAAAAAAGAGTATAAAATACATAATTGACAAGAAAATTAGCAAAGAAAACATAAACAACAGATGATAATTAAGGTGTTTTAGACACCTATTATTAAGGCAAAGATGGGTATTGACTGAATTAGCTGGTTCTGGTGGATCAAAAGACGAGAATAGAACTATGTCACTCATTTGGTTGACGTCAGAAAATTAGGGTTTGGTTTGTATTGTGGTTGAATATTATTACTTGTTGTTGAATGGCCGTGAAAGAGAGGTTGTTGGTTGTTGTTGCGAATTTGAATTGAACAAGAAGAAGGTGTTTGTGTTGCTACGAGTTTCTGGGTTTGTTTTACTTTGTTAGAGAAGACCATGGACAAAGAGGGGAAGGTGTTGGTCGTGTAAGATTATTTTTACATAGTTATAAATATCTCTTTGGGCTATGTGAACAATATAGGCTAATCAAGAAGTTTCTAGACGTTTTACTTTTCTTTGAGGAGTCATTATCTTAGGTTTCTATAAGGTTTTATTACCTTATTAACTCTTCCTTGATGGATGGTTGAGAATTAAAAGCTAATATTAAAAAATCCTAGAAACTTGATCCTTCATCTACCTATAAATGGAACACAATACCCATCAATATTGCGTTCAAGAATTCATATCTCATTACGTAAAAGGTGGAGATGAAGAAACCTATTATGTAGCAAGAAGATTTACGGGTGTTTTAGAAGGATTACTTGGATTCATTATCAATACCATCAGCAGATATATTTTCTATACACATATGCATATACACACATGTGATTGTCATGTAATTCAAGGATCCTATATAAGGAAATATAAAACTTATATTTGGCATCTAGAGCAAGGTTTTATAACGCATGATTGTCCATTATATAGTATGCTATATTATGTTTATATGAATCCATCATGACCATGCTTGTTTGATTTGTAATAACCATGTTTATGGATCATGATTTATTAGCATGAATCTTATTCATTTTTCGTTTCATAAAATAACGTGTTTTAATGTGATTCATGCATACAATAATTAAAGACATATTATATATTTCATGCGATCTGGGTTATAACTTTGTCTCTAACTATTTTGGACGTGTATATTATTGATCACTAGGTTTGGACCCATGTTGTAACGACACGAGCTATATCTTATAGTCAGTTTCTTTGAAACAATATAATTCTTTGATATAATATCATTCAGAGATATGGTAAATAAGTCAATTTTACCACCCATAAAACAAGGAAACAATGTTACCTATTAATCGAACAACTTAGTTATTATTATTCGATTTGCCACGTTGTTATGCTATGATAAGCCATGTTACCTAAACAAAGGCCCAGTAAAGTAAAATGAATAACTAACACGTAAGTACCATGATTGCGTATAAAATTCACATCATATTTTTACTAATTGAAAATGACTTCATTTAATTGCTTCCCTCATTGATGCATAATGTAAGAAAACATAGTCAGTCATAACGACCTGTATGAAAAATTGTTCATGTTTAAATTTTTAAATTTTGGTTTTGTTACAATAGTAGATCAGCAACACATTTGACGAACAAAGTGTAATAAACCAAGGTCACCTAAATGATTTAAAGTAGAACTTCAGGATACACCATATTTGTTGTAGAAGTTGCTTTCGTTTTTTTTCCCATCAACAACCTTATTCTCCTTGCTGTTGTGCATCTCGACAACGCCATGTAAATATTTCCATGACTAAATACTGGTATTGTTAAATCTACTCCCACAAATTTCACCGACTTTCCTTGAGACTTGTTGGTCGTCATAGCATATGCTAGCCTTACTAGGAATTTCCTCTTTGTCATTCTTACGGGTATATAGCCCGAAGATGGAGTCAACGATATCCTCGGGGTGAATAACAATTGTCCCTGTTTGTCTCCCGTCAACTGTCACTATTTATCTCCAGAGTTTTTCCACCTTCACCAAACAATGATGGTTCAGAGGTCGAAGTATATACTTTAAATCATAAAAACTTAGCAGAATAATCAAGCTAGACGAGATACTAAAGAGATGATATGTGTAATAGAACATGAAAATTGAAGATTGCCAAGGCTACCATTTAATATAACCAAAGAATAAGAAAGGTCCACTTTTGAAGACTATCTTAAATTTTATATTTACACTTCCCTTTCATTTTGAATCACCTGAACCTCTATTAATATGACCAACTAACTCACTTATAATGTTCTCTTAGAATGTATGACTAAGAAGCTATTTAAATCATTTTTACATGCTAAATTTTAGTTAGCGTTTACACATTTGATTGAAAATTAAAGTTTTACCAAAAAGAGGATAAACCTAGAAAACCATTTTTGCTCATTGTAGAGAATTAAAGTACATACAAATTACACATATATTTTTAAAATTTATAGTTATATCCTTACTTAGTACCCGTTTATCTCCAGTCCGGATTGGATTGTCCCTTCATTGCAAAGTCTCTACATAACTCTACCCTTATTTTCGTTCTATTGAAAAGGCCATCCATCATGAAGTATTAGAACACTCGTATTATAAATTTTGAATGAAACATATAAACGTATATGGGTTGTGTCAGGTGTTGCATCCTTTTTCAATAACAAAGTCGGCAAACTACCGTAATAAAAAAACGAGATATCAATTTTGAACATTTGTTTTACTTATCCACATTGGGTAATTAATCAGATTTCATTTTAAATATATTATTGTGGTGCTTCCTGGTGAACACACAATGTCCTTCATTAGGTGATCACAGCTAATCAAAGCTCAAGTAGGAGAAAATGAAATGGTCGTCGTAATTGCACATGTTTAGGAAGATGAAACCTCCCAACTCCTTGATAAAAGAACTTCATTTACTATATAACGTCCCTTGAAACCTCCCAACTCTTTCATAAGATGCGCGGAATATTTTATCTCTTTGGATTAGCAACTTACAAAGGATCCAAAATAACAAAACAAAACAAATTGTTCAGTGTTTATCAAGTACTTGATCAGTCGTAAATCTAAATTGTATGATAGATTCAATTTATGAGTAAGTCAGTAAGCAACTCTTTTATGTATTTTCCATTCTTATTATGGCACCAATGGCAAGCCCCATACGTGGAAGTAAGCTTAAAGAGAAGGTGCTAATCATTTCATTCATAAACCTTACAACACCAACACATAAGTGGCACACACATCAAACATTACAGGGATTACAAACTGGTCTTAGAATTCTGACCTATTTTTATTTTGCTTCATGAACAACTAGTTGATCAAGAATTTCATAGTTGTTGTCAAATCCCGTATGCGAAGGTGAATTGAACGACATAATATACCTTAACTTACTCATATGAAAATCCATAGCAAACACTTTCCATTTCTGAACTGTTAACATAACAACATTCATCCCATTCTTATATGCAATGCACTCAACCAACTGCATTAAGGATTTCCCTAATCCCTTCACATGTACACGTCTTCAAGCAACACTTCATAAACACAAATCATGGCACCAACACCTCTTTCTCCAACACAAATCGTACGTTGAAAAACCTACAAAATATTACGCTAATGGTTGGACAAATAAATATACCAATCAAAAGAAGAAAAATATAGGTTGCCTCAACAAACAAAAGTACAAAGTGGGCAAAGGTATCCATATACCCGGTCTTGCAAGTGAGAAGTATGATTTCTTCACCAACAAAATCCAATTAGAAAGGAACAGGCCAAAACTTCGAATCATTTTAAGAGGGGAAAAGGATTCATGCATGCTTCATTTCTTTAAGATCCTTTTGACTAAAATCAAATACTGGTGAATCCAAGTTGTCTTCCATCAATAAAAACTATTACCTAGAATTGTAAGAATTAAGATGACCATCTTTGTTATTGTTGATGACCTGTTTCATCTTTAACTTCAGTTTGTTGGCAATATTGGTCTTGTAAAGAGAGATATATGCGGTATTGTTTGATCGGTACTTCTCTTTTCTCGTCATCCATATGAATGATGGCGTGATGACGATGAACTCCTACAAATTTTTCAAATTAGTTATTTTGATTTTTTAGAAATTCACCTCTAAAGTTCAATTTGCAATATTAACCATTAGCAAGATGTATAAGGAAAACAACACAATTCATAGTTAGGAGTGGTTTTTTGCCACAACTTGAAGGGCCTCAGCAGAACAACACTTGTAATTCCATTTAAGGCCACTTGTGATTCAATTCATTTAAGAAAACTTTATCTTTAATTAACTGTCGTACAACTTTGTTTTTAACAACTCAGTGTCTTTTCTCTAAACTCGTCAAAAGTTGCTGGTAGCCATAAAAAAACTGAATTCTTACAGCTAACTTGGACAAAAAAAAATCAGAAAAATGAGAAATCAAGAAATTAACGAAAGTTGGAATGCAAGCAATCCAGAAATCATTCTTGGTCAGATAGGGATGGTGATGATCCACGTATTCCATATCATGAAGTGTAGACTGGTACTGACGATAATATTGATGTCAAAGCAATAATAATATTAACAAAAATTCAACAAAGAGACGAACAAAAGGAAGTTACCTGCAATATAAACACTATCATAACATGCTCAATTAGTTAAATCTGAAACAATCAAATAAGGATTTAAGAATACATATTTTTTCAACACAAAACATGAAGCGTTAACCAAAACCCAAAGGGAAAAAATCAAAATTAATCACATTCAATTCAACTGATATCCAATGTAGAAAATGAGAAACCCCAAGTTTCTAAATCAAAAAAATGACATATTTAAGAGGAAAATACGATGAAATCTTAACACCAATCAAAGACCCATTTATTTTTTCAGTTATCTACTCCTGTAAAGAAACAAAAGAAATGTGCATCAAATAATAAAACACAATAGTAAATTTAGACAACAATGATTCTCATCAGAAAGTTATGATACAACACAGTTATTAGATTATTAGATGATTGGATAAGATTATACCTTCAATCTTTTCTGGTCTTGTATGCAAATACAAAATGAAAACTTATTTACGCGATAAATAAAATGCAGTGGTAGTCATAGTAGGTTTCTCAGCCCAATACAATAATCAATAAACTCAACGACTAATGCATGTAAGGTAGTATATCCACACGAATTTTACAAAGTTTAATCCTATCAATAGAGTTTTAAAGAAATAATTTACAATTTTAAAAGAATGAAATTTTTGGAGTTGAACGCACAATAACCTGCGCAATTGTGTATTTGAAGAACAATACGGCATACCAAATGAATAATAGATTATAATGAGAAGTAATTCAAATACAACTTAGTTATTCGCATCAAGCCAAGAATAGCCATGAATATACATAACTGGAAAATCATCAATTGTTTTTGGAGGTTCCTTCCATGGAATTTGGCATTTGATGTTAGTTACAGTTTTTCCATGAACCAAAAAGAATCCACGTTGGAACTTTCAAACAAAAGCAAAGTAACTGGTTTATTATCAACTACATTCGTTACATTTCTAGCATTGCGTTATGTCAGTTTATAATTGTCATTATAGACGATGCATATAAAAGGGTCCTCATATATAAAAATTATTTTTTTATCCGTACTCACTATTACTAATCAGATTCCACAGTGTAATGTTAATACTATCATCTACGCTAATGGCCTACAATTTGAATCCTAGATAGAAATTCTTTAAACATTTATGTGACATTATAGAATTAGACATGATGGCACTCTGCAACACTAATTACATTTATACCAAACGCAGCGGGAAAGAAAAATATACTTCAGGTGGGAATAAAATGGTCATTTTGAGATGTAATCATTGTATTGACTTGTTTATAAAAGAGCTGATACATGTGAGTTCTCAAAATAGGAAGTTGTTCAGTAAAGTAAATATATTGGCCACAAACCACCCTTTTTCCAGTGTTTACCTTGAGATCCTTGGCAGAAGAATGCATCTTAACTTTTGTTGCTTTAATCTTTTTATCTAAATCTTTTAGTTTGCTCTCTCGTTTATTAGTATGTTTCTTGATATATTTTTCGAGTAAGGACACGGTCGATAAACACTTGTCGTACATAAGTTGTTTCTCTTTAACTTTCTTCTTTGCTTCATCAAGCTCCTGCTCTATCTTTTTACTAATGTAAATCAATAAAGACTCGAGAATATATCAATTTAAAGTATCTAATCTGAACTAAATTTAGCTTTTAAACGTGTTAAAGCTTAAAACAGAACCTTGTGGTGCTCATTTTGCTCAGCTCTGCTTTGAAACAGTGAAAGCTCATGAAACTTTAGTTCTACAGCAAAACAACAACACTTGGTCCCTATTATAGCCAGGGGTAGAACCAGCTTAGAGCACAGGTGTACAACCGAGAAAATATCTTAAATTCTTGTCTTTTATTAAAAGTTTATTATTAAAAAAAAAGATCCCTACATATTTTAGCCGAGATTTAATCAAATAATTATCTAAGTTATCAACAATAATAGAAAACCAAATATGAATCATCACATCACAATTTTGGTTGTTGCCTGTTTGTTTAAAATAAAATAAATGAAATCAACCTCTTGTTAATCAATCAATGAAAAGGTCCAAAACGATTTATGTTTCTTATCAACAACTAATCACATTATAATACCAATTGGGTGAAAAGCATCTGTTTATATATTGTGTATTCTTGTGAGTGACTCTCACACCTTTTTCATTTTTTGCTGTTTGTAAAAGAATAAGTCAGTAATTAAACCAAATAAAAATTCATCATGCTTCCAAAAAAAAAAGAATTTTAAAAAAGTAAAAAAATAATAATACTTTAATAGGTTGTGGGTGTCCATAAACAACGGATACATCTGTTTATTTATTGTGTAATTTTTTTTAAAAAAATAAATAATATATTGTGTATTCTTGTGAGTGACCCTTCCTTCTCATATTTTTCTATTTGCTTTATTGAGGTTTGTAGTTCAGAAGCGAATGCTTTGATGGCATCTTTGAGTGTTCTCCAAATCGGAAGGGTATTCATCCCAGCTACCAATCACCAGAAAGAACAAATATTGGTGGAGCTAGAGCTCGAAAGGAGGAATCTGCATCATTTTCTCTCAGATTTCTTCGCTAACAGTAACTACAACACTTCATTAACTATGATCGAACTGATACACTGACGAACGAAATATAGACCTGCGCAGAAATTCAGCTTTCTTCGCCTTCCCAGTGACAACATGCGTGGTATAACTTCCATCCGATACAACAGCACCACCAAGATCATGAGTTATCTGTTATTAACACAAATATCAATTTGCAGAATCGCAAGGGTACAAATGAGACCACACATAAGTATGAACAACCATATATAGGACTTAACATATTACCAAAAAACTATCCTCCTATAAACTTATCATATATATACTCCTATAAGCTTATCACATAATATTAATTACTAAGGTTAGTATAAACTGCCACAAAATACACCAAATTATGCTCGAAATAGTCCAATTTGGCACAGGATATACATTGCATAAGAACCTAGTCTATTTATGAACTCCACTAAAAGTATGTGTCAATCTGTACATGGTATTTTCCAAACTTAATTGTTGTAAGTCTGGCACCATATGCAATGGCTCGTGTGTGATTTCCCTTAAAAAGCAATAGTTTTCTAGTTTAGCTCCTACTTAAGCATTATCAATCTGCAATATCCAATTATCATGAATTTGATTTTCTTCTTGTTAACAATTTTGGACATGGCTTTGTAATGCATATGGCATCAACCAAAAAGAGCATAGTTGCATACTTTTGATTCTGAGATCACATGCAAAAGTTCAGTCTTAATTGGTATGCTAAATCCAGATCCGCAGATAAAACACTTGCACTATAGAATGATTTAAAATAGAAAACAGGGGGGGAAATTATATGTAGAAGCAACAGAAGATATAGCAGTGCAGCGTAAATTAACGATATGTTAGAATTAAAAATGAATTTATTGCTTATTTACAAAAAAAAAAAAAAAAATATTTTGTTACAAAAAATTATCTTGATGGACCAAAGGGTCACTAGCCTATATTGTGTGTGAAAATAAAAAATCCATTTTTCATTTCTATGTGAATGAGAAACCTTTGGTTTGTCCCGCATGGGATAAACCAAGGATGAAGTCTATCTAACTACCACGAAAGTTACTTCTAAGGAAAAAACGTGTGGATTGGATATAGACTAAGGGAATGGGCTAGTGGGCAAATTCACACATGTGCGGTGCTTCGCACCGAAGCACGCACGCGGGCTTGCGGAGCTTGCGTGTGTTTTGCGTGAGCTGGCGTGAGCCGGAGTGTGCCCAGCGTGTGCCTATCAAGAGTTAATGGTTTTATTTTAAATTCATATAATAAATATTAAAACCGTTTCATTATTTATGTGAATTAAAAAACCGTTTTATTATTTATCTGAATTAATGAGAATTAAATTAAAAGATTTTTCATAAATACAATTTA
>JAJJMC010027464.1:2284335-2351965 GCA_023531435.1 Papaver californicum | reverse complement strand
GGTTTTATCCTGGATTCGATTTGCCAACTCTAAAAGGTATAGCAACATTTTTCTAAAGTGTACCTGGCAAATATCGAGTTAAGGGCAGTCTGTTGAACAGGCGACTCCTCTTATCTGTGTTTTGAGTGATTGTCTGAAAATGTGATATTTGCGCTAACGTTAACATTTGCGAAGCTTCTGGTGTTTTGGTTTGTTTCTTTGTTACAGGAATAATTTTTATCCAACACGATAAAAACATGTGTTTTCTTAAAGATGAAAGCAATATAAAAACGATGCACAATTGAGGAAAGCATATGTGTGCTGAATTAAGATGGATAAACAGACTTATATGGATAAACATTCTTGATTGTTCCATTCTAACCATAATTTATGCCCTAAAGGAAGTTGCAAACTTATTAGAAGAACTATTATCTTCATTTTTGTTGGAAAATGGGTGTGGGAATGCAGCCCTGAACTCAAATATTTATTGTCGACTCAGAAAATTGCGAACATACTGTTTGGTCTTCAAGAGGTGTGTGCCTTTCACTCCCAGCAGTGCATTGATGGGAGCACTTTCTGGGTGCTCAAGCATTGTTGCAAATATACTCACAATTTTCTCCAGTTTCTCCTACCTCTACAATTCCTCCAGAGCACAATATATTGGATCAGAAAAAAAAATGCTATCCAAATGGGTTTTTCAAAAATGCTATTGCTATAATTAAAGGTTTCATTCCAACTTTCAATGTATACAGACAGAAACTTAAGATTATACTTTTATTTCGGAATAGCCTTGCTAGATAACCGTTGCCATCGTAGAGTTCCATAAGCTCTCTTAGAGAGGTCTGCAGAGGTGGCAGTTTGATCTTTCTTTCAAGGCAGCATGTTCCAAACCCTGGTTTTTTTAGTGAGGTTTTTTTCAGCTTTTCATCCATCCAGTGCAGTGCCCCACAATGTGAACATTTCACATCCATACGCTTCAGTGGGTGACGAACATCTGAGTGCATATCCGTGTGCGAATCTTCATAAATATTGGCAGTAGAAGTGGTCCTACGGAGATCGTCATCATCGGAAGCGCTGTCCTTCTCACTAACAGCACTGCAATCTAAAGTTTAGTGGCTGGTTAACAACCCCATAGATACATGATGTTGCTGACTACATAATATTAGGAATATACGTTTAGTAAAATACATATCGTAGAGTGGTTCATCATCTGAATCTCGATCGCTGAAACCTTCTTGCCCATTTGCTTTGATCTACTCTCTTGAATTCTTATCCCCGGCATCGATATTTTCTTGCGTACTCCAGTATTTTGAGTACAGTTATTCCCCATAATCTGACAAATTTGGGTGCTCAAATCAGTTAAAGGTTATGGGCTGCATTGGTTAACAATTTCTGATTCAGTCGAGTTAAGGCTATCACTATGTACCTGTTGATGTTCTTCCGGTGCCTTGCTCTTCATTTTATCGGTTAATTGTTTAGCATGGCCTCCCGTGTTAGCCTGCATGTTCATTTCCTAAATTTTGATTAACTATTCTAAGAAAAATGCCAATAGTTTGATATCACAGCAGCTACCAAACAGGACTCAGTCGTATTTCCGACAGTGGAACTTGATCCTTCCAGTTTCTGCATGAGTTCTCGTTCTCGCCTCCTCCTCTGCCCCTCTTTGTATTTCTATTAATCTTTTTTTTTACAAATTGTCCTTAATGTTGGGTTGATGTTAGCTCTGGTTCGAGAACCCAATGCATCTCTAACATATTATATAAATCCAACATAACTAACACTGATAGGCTGCGCGACGATTTCATTCGGTGGTTTTTCCAGCGCCTCACGTCTGCGCCTATTTTGCTGCGCTATTTTCCGTTTCTATTATGATGAAATCACATGTGTCAGACTATGCATTACATCTTGACACATGAACAAAAAAAGGGCATAAGTCATTTGATCACACTGATCTGATCACATGTGTCAGGTTAGTTTTAATAAAAGAGGATCCTAATTTGTGACCAATCATACGAAGACTAATTCAAAGTCATGGGTAAATTATAATATAGGCATACAACAATACTTGTTATCCCACATAAAATAACAAATTTAGCATATATCACAAACGATTCATAAAGATTGATATTTCGAATTTCATGTGTACTATTTATGGTTTCTCCAATACACTGAAGTCAAATCAAGATCTCACCAAGTCAGAATAATAAATCCTAGTCTTGGCCAAAAAAAAATTAAGCCTGTAAGAAACTAACACCAACACCAAGACATGGTTGGCATTTAATACTTGGATTGGTGGAAAAGATGACATTCAGAAATTTAACTTCTTACAACTGTACAATAACTCATTTTACTTCTTACAACTGTGCCAATGACTCATTTTGTATCTCTGAAAGATGTTGGCTCCACAAACGGATGATCTTGGCTTCTTGTGATATGCTTTGTATTGGGAACCTGGTCAAGAAACTAACCTGGACTGATTTTGGGAGATACAATTTTTATTTTTATTTTGTGTTGCGTAATCACTAATAGCAGCACTATTCAAAATAGACAAAAAAACATAAACATGTAAAAAGCAACAAACGTTAACATCATCCCAGCAAAGATGGTTAGTGCACACAATCACCACTACAAAAAGGTAGTCCGATACAACAGAAGGATAAAGGTTATGATGGGAGCCGAAAAGACAAAGGTTTGGGAGCTGTCCATGACTTCGGTGAGAGCTATGAATTAGGTATTTTCGTGGTTTACAGCTACAAATATTACATAATTAATGACGAACTGGGTACACTCCCAACTTAAAAGGTCATAAACATCATTACGGAGGTGTGTTTGTAGGATAATTTGCATCACAACTACATTAAAACAACTCCACAACCTTAAAAACCTGAATTTAATCTATTCTCCACAGGATTATAGGCGGCACACTAATTGCAGGCTAAGAGTAACAACCTCCTGCTTAGACAAATTTGGTTGGAACTATATCACAGGTGCATCAGAAAAACAAAACAAAGTTTTGTCTCATCCAAAACCCTCACTCAGAATGTAGCCAGTTTATTTCATACAAAATCACTCGATTCGATCTAAACCCTGCTAGTCTGCTTTATTAGTAGATTCAGATCAACCATACAAAAACTAATATTGAAAAATCTTAGATGTTATTATAAGTGAAATAATCAGTATCAATCAGTAAAATTAAAAAACAATCCATTAAATCCTTTAAGCATACAGAATAGGCAGATGGAATTAGGTTCCGTACATAACTTTAACCAACCAATGATTTCACTTAAAATCTGGTGTCTGTGATCGAAATAGAGATGAAGATGAAAATAATTGCAGACTAAAAAAAGATAATTTGGAGATTTTTGTGCTGTTTATTAGTATCTGTAGAACAAACAATGAGAAACAAAATTTAAAAATAATAATAATTTTTTTTAAAAAAATTAGGAATAATTAGGGAGTGAAACTCACCTGTCTTTCTTCATGATGGGAAGAACAAAACTAACAATGGGTTCGTATTCATGAATTTTGTTTTGACCTCGAGAGAAAATCCGGACCACAATCGTTGATTTATCCTATCTTATCCCTACACATATCATGGCAGTAGACTCAATCTTCTACCCCATCAGTTCTGTCGATTTGTCTTTCAGAAGAGGGGTTTCTTGGCGAGATTTATATATCATTTTCTTATGTTAATGTTGCTCAGACCTTCAGAAAGTGAAGAAGAAAGCGAAGGAAATGAAGGAAAAAAAAAGGCGAAGAGTTAGGGTTTTTAGAGCGTTCACAGTCATGAGCCGATAAAAAGTAAAACTAAAGAGTAAATATTAAAAAAAGTTTACTCTTAGTTCATGTAAAACATAGCGGATAGAAGAGTAACATATGGTTAAATGTAAGTACAGTTAAGCGTTTGATCTTACGCGCATGTTCATGAAGGTTGTTTGGGCATGGAGTGATTATATAGATAAACGCTTAGTAAAGTAGAGTAAATTTTTTAGTGTGATGGTTATGTAGATGAACGCCTCATGTATTGTTTGTAAAGTGGAGCGGACTACTATACGAACGCGTACTACAGTTGTTATCTTTTACGTACGCCAGGTAATGAAACGTCCACTTAATTGTACGCCTGCCATGGACGTCGACTTATTATTACGCCTACTAATAAACGTCGATTTATTTATACGCTCCACTAAATTTGGGTTTGGTCTGGATTTCAGACCAAATTTGGTCCCAAACCCTAGAAAAACTCGACTATAACCAAATATAGTCGTTCCGGTGTGATTGATTTTGGACTGATCAAAGAGTAAATATAGGTTTGGCCATGGTTATACTCACGTGATTGTGGATGCTCTTAGTTAGTGCGGTTGAGAGTTACACATTAAGGGAGAATCCGATGGGTTTCGATTCATAGCCGTTAGATTAAAAATATATCATAGGTAATAGTGAGATGGGAAGGGGGAAGATTCTAGCTACCACTATCAAGTGGGGAATGTATCCTGGTCTCTGAGTCTAATAGAATCCACTTGTGACTTATAATATAGACGATTGTTTAGTTATGTTACAAAACATTCATGAAAATAACATCATAATGGTTCATGCATAGCAATTACATATTAAAAGATTGATGTTTTTGATTTTGATTTTATAAAAGGGGAAAGATAGTTCTAGGTGATTTTGGTCACAACATTTATAGGTTTTATAAACAAAACATGCATATTTAATATTTTCTTTGATTCTGATAAAGATACGGGATCACCTATAATGTTTGTTGTTTTGTTTGTATGAATGTTGGGCTTTCTTATATCAAACCCAAAAGCCAAAACCTTTAATGAAAAAATATTTTCCATTTGTTTATGAATGCTTATTGGGTTGCTAATGAAAACATGCCCAATACGGTTATAAGTTTCTTTGTTTGGCATTAAAGTTGACAGTTATACCATGATTGTTTGACTCTGACCGTGAGGCTAACATTGACTGTTGACTTCAATCATTGACTTTTGTGTTGACTTTGATTGTTTGACTTGACCAAACAAGGTTTAAATTGATCTGGTTTAGAATTGGTTAAGTTCAAATGTGATCTAATTTAAACATGTTTATCATAAAACTAATTCATAAATAAAGAGATTTCTCCCATGAGAAAGTGAACCATATTATGCTTCCGCTTATTGAAATAATTTGCGGATAACCTATACTGATTTCTCACCGAAATATTTCATTATGGATTTTATTATCAAAAATATTTTTCACTACGTAATTTGTATGTGCATTATGACATGGTTTATGTGTGAGTGCATTATGTTATGTTTCTCGCTCAATGTTGATTATTTAATTATATAAGATTATTGTTCTTTAGTATGTCAGGATTCTTTAGATACCACCACAATGATACTAAAGTGTTTTATCTTAACAATAATTATAATGTTATTGTAAGTAAGAATTCACCAAACCGTAAAGTTAAGGTTTAGCATTTATCGAATTATTATGATAATGGTATTATTGTTAAGTTGTTTGGAAATCACCACAATGATGTCAAATAGCTTTTAGCCTTAATCATCGCATTGTTAAATGCTTACACCATTGATTTGCTTAAATATATTATAACAAAATTACTCACAGGTGATTTAAGTTTGCATGTTTAAGAGAAAACTGAAGGATATGATCTTATTAATTTGATCATAACTATGGATCTGAATGACACATGATTTTCCGTTATTTCTTTAAAATGCATAAAGGCCATTTACTTGAATTAACTCATTACCGAGTTGAGTAATCCATTATGTAGTTTGTATTGTTTATGTCAAATTATGTTGTATTATATCCAAAACTCAGTGCATCCTCCAATGAAATATAAGTTTTATTTCATCTGGATAAATTCTCTATATTTGTGAAAATGATGTTCATCACCTATTTTACCTGTTTTAAACATAATCCATCTTTATCTACACTATAACTATTATTTATCATGATCCTTGAAACCAATATAAAATATAAACTAGAGATAAAGTTTTCTTCGAATAATCTTCATTATTGAAGCAAAATGCTTGATTTTGGTTTACGCAAGGCTCATCACGTTTGAATATTTTAAATTATAAGGGTATTGATATTTTCGTAATTTATATATGACATGCTTTTGGATAAGTGTTTGTAATTATTATTTTGGGTTACTAATATATAATTGTTTATAATTGACTAAATTATGATCAAATCAAGTTTGATCGTAGCATTAAGTGGGGCTATGCAACATCACAAGAAAACTCAATTTGGCATTAGTAATTTTTCATGTTTGATGCATTGTTCGGTTATCACCACAGTATTGCTGGACTATTGTGATATAAGTGTTGTATGTATCCTCGTAGTTTAGTTTGACGATTAAAAGAAAACTGCTCACCAGTAGTTTTGGTTCACACGTTTAAACAAAAATTAAGATTGTGTAAATATTTTATATCCATGTGGAATAACATCCACCCACAGGTGACGCCAATTCATAATGTGTCATGGTGAAAATTAGATTCATATGAGTTTGTTAGTATATTTTAGGACGAGATTCACCCACACGTGATTCTAGTTGTCGTATTGAACAAACATAGTTGTATCTTGAGAAGGTAAATATCCATAAATATTTTTCATGTCTCGGTTTGATCCTTGGTAAGATTTTACCCGTAGTAAAGTCTTATTGAAGGAATCAAACTACTGTAAGTTTAATTGATATATATCTCTATCTTATTTTGCAGACTTTTTATGGTCTGACTTTTGGAAGATAAATTGTTTCATCACCTTAAGTGTTGATTTTTCACGATACCGTCACATCTAACAATTGCTTCATGAATCTCAAACTATGAATGTTTTCTTAAACAATCATTACTGAAAATGATAGGTAATTATAGAGAAAGGTGAAAATCGTAAGGTTCAAAAAATATGGTGAATATTCAGAAAGGTATGATAAAACAGGATAACATTCTGAACCTTTTGTGAAATATCTCCAAAAGTTTGGCATTAATGCTCAGTACACAAGGCATTTTTATCCTTGTCATAATGATGTATAATAAAAAGCAAAATCATACTCTTATGGAAATGGTTAGAAGTATGCATGATGAATCATGCATAATTGCCCGTACGTTTGTGATTGTTTACTATTCGTACAACTGTGTAAATTAAATAATTTTGTGAGCAAAGAAGTTCCAAAGACACCTTGTGGACTGTAGAAAGGCTGGAAACCTAGTTTAAACTACCTTAAGTTAGGGTTATTCAGTTGGAGGTGAGGACTTACATTCTCAGAGAATAGAAATTGGATTTTGAAACTATTACTGATTGATTGGTTTTCTTGAAGAATCCAGAGGGTATGTTGTCATAACCATAGTATGAGATTTATTAAAATCGAAAAATTTAAATCCAATAATGATAATGATGGCGTAGTCTGTGGGAGTACATGGATACATCTGCTCAAGTCTATGGAAAGAGTACTAGATTACACCATGTTCCTTATTCACAATTTTGATCTACCATCATTTTCTTCTGCCGGTTTCCACTATTTCCTATTTTGCTGCAACTATCTATAACTCAAAGCATCGGGTATCCTATCCCTCATCTACTACTGCCTTGCTGACGCTCTCACTAGCACTTGATCACTGTATACTCAAACCCTAAGCACCAACGTCTACTAGTTGCTCACAAGAAAGTTAAGTAACTATCTCTTACTCTCAAATTCAATTATGAATATTTTTCGTCTTACTGTTACCATCTAACGCTTAGTGCACAACATTACTGTTCCTCACTAAGCATGGGACTTATTGTAGATGGTAGATTTTTTACAAGGGCTAGAATCGTAAAATTGCCCTCTTCCCAGCAACATAAACATAGAAATATCCGCGCATATATCTAGCTTTATATTAAAAATATGAGGAAGCGTCGTTGCCCTAGCACCGCTACTCAAAATATGAAATACTATTTTTCTACTTATATTCCGCAAGAGAATTAAAATACAGTCTCTACAAATAACTACATCCGTTCTATATTGATCTCATAGTCTCTCTAATATATACAATATTTATGCCATATCGAACCAGTCTCAATTCGCGTAACTTCCATGGATGAATTCCTTGAACTCGTTTCAAATACGTATTAATATTCAAACAACATATATTTACTGCTATACATATATACTGGGAATAACTGATGTTTGATCCTCGAAAACGCATCCTAGCTTAATGCCCCGCTTTCGGAAACACGTCTCAGTTTGATATTCAAGTCCTCAGGGACGCGCCTCAATCTAGTACCTGTCCATCATGGACGCATCACCAATCTAGGACAGAGCCTGCCCTTCTCAGAGCTAGAGCCAACCTCTTTCTCACGACGCTAGCTCAGGCTAACGCCATCCTCTCTTAGACGCGTCCTTAGAGACGCGTCACTCTCTCTCGCCGCTATCCTGAGCTAGCACCAGCCTCTCCAAGATGCGTCCCTAGAGACACATCACTACTTTGGGATGGCCTAATGCCAGCGCCCACCCTATACGAGTTCTTGCCAAGTCTTTTGTTTGCCCGGATTCCTTAGTGCACCACGACTGGTCCTTTGGGAAATTTTGCGCAATCTTGGCTTTGAACACTTCCAAATTTATGTCATGTTATTTCTAATACATGATCATTAAACTTACCAGACTCGACACTGATTTGTTTTCACCCTAAAACACTTAGTAATTAAACTTTAGGTTTATATTAGTTTTCTAATTTATAACGCCTTGAAATCCATATTATATTCCTTAAAATTTGTTAATAACTTGATACTTCACTCCCAAAATAACTCATGTTTACTTCACTCCCCAAATAACTCCCTTTTACTTCTTTGACTAGGGAAATTCCATTTTTCGTAATTTAATAATAATCCCAATTTTTTCACAGTTGAGTTATGTGAAAATCACAATTATCATAACTCATTAAAAATTCTAGTTTTATCAATTTAGTCATAATAACAATTTTCATATGTTGGAATAGTTTGCGCTTATTAAAAAACTGATATTATCACCAGGTCAATGAAAATTATAGCTTTCACAATTTAGTGATATTCACAATTTTCACTCGAAACACGTGGATAAAAGAATATTTCACTCAAAAACGCTGATGATAATCATGAGTACCATGTTAATCAATTCAAACGGTAAACTTACTGCGTGCATTAATCTCCTAATGGGTAGAATCATTGAAGAACAATACTAATGACTATGGGGTACAATAATAATAAGAGTACCGAAATAAACATTAAAAAAAAGTTTACTTGATTGTCAAAAAAAATCCTCAAAATCTTTACCAAACCCTAATGAAGGTGAAGAAAAAAGTAGAAGAAGAGAAAAAAAAAAAGAATAGGTTGACAGAAGAATAAAATGCATAAACCCCAATGAGTGACAATGGAGTTTTTATGATGATAAAAGTTTGAGAATATAAAAGAAGAAAACAAAAAAGGGGAAATTGCCACCCACAAATAACGCCCATGACTAATTGACCGTGTAATGAATTATTATTTTTTTAGATTTTTTGTTGTTGTTAAGAAAAGTAATTGATAAAGGTCAGTTTAGTCATCCATAAAATGTAAAAATATCCCATCAATCTAAAACAACTATTTTTAACCGTCCATCTTATAAACTATGCTACATATATATACCATCTAAATGATTGGTTTATGAAAGATAGAGAAACCAAACTTGGGCCCCTTAGATATTTCCACCTGTATATATATATATATAAACATATTTTGTATGATCATAGAGTCCCGGAAGAATTACTACTTCTCTAAAATTCACGTAATTTTGAGGATATTCAATACACAAGATAAGTACTGAGCTAGTACACACACACACATACACAAACACACACACACACACACACACACACATATATATATATTATATATTGTTGTTTGTGGGGAAAACAAATTAAGAGGGTAATTTAGAAAAAGTGGGGTGAGTAGGTGATAATTCGTTTAATCCTTAAACATTTGTACTGTAGAAGTACTTTATTTAGATTCGAGAAATCAATTTGTTCAATCATCACCTAAACTAAGCAATGATCGTTCTAGTCTTGCTTTAGTCACAAAGGAGAATGAGAAGGGTTGGTCTTAGGGAGGGAAGCGAGAGAAAGATTGAGGTCAGAGTATCAGACTCTATAGGATATAATAGGTGTGAATAGCTATGCACAATTATTTGTGTGTGAGAATATTGTGTGAATGATCGAGTTGTTCGACTTGTGTTCTTAGACTTGTCTCAAACTTAGACTTAGCCTCCCCCTTGTTCAATAGATTGAGGAATCTATTTATACATAGCTATTGTAACCGTTCACCTGACCTCCTCTCTGGAAGAAAGTATCGATGGTTGAGTAGTGGTGTAGTAGAGAAGGTGGAGAAAGTGTTACCAACTGTTCCCACTTTTATTAAGGTTGAATGGACGGTTGCTCAACCCACCACTCCCCTACTCAACTATTGATCGATTTTTCCAGAGTTTTATCTTTAATGGATGCACTGCTGCACCACATGTCGTAGACCACCAGACCAATACCCAAGTAAATATCACCCCATTTGTGACATCCTTTATGTCTCGTGTAATTTGTAGCATTTAAACATTATTAATGTTAAGTCAAATGAGGCCTGCTTAGTGGGTCTCTTGACTAAAGAATTGTTTTGCTTGACTAGCCTGATGAGTCTAACAAGAATAAACGTAAAATAAAATGAAATACATATTTATTTTATTTATGAGGAACAATGTGTTCAACTAGATCAATTTTGTATTGACATGTTTGTTTTGTAGAAATAAGTGTATGTTGCTGAGCATAAGCATACATATGTGAGTGAGGCTTAGTATGGCCTTTGATAAGCAAGTTAGGATTTTCGAACTTGGATACCTGAAACAAGTTCAAACAGACAGACATTAGGAGTTAATTCCTAAGATGCATTAGCTATTGGCGCTAATGCTCCCATTAGGTATGTCACTAATGTCTAAGACACATTAGGTATGGCATTAATGCCTAAAATGCATTAACTATTGGAGTTAATGTCTAAGACGCATTAGGTATGGCACTAATGCTAAGACGCACAAGCATCGTGCTAAAGGTAAGACGGACAAGGTATGCATTTAGGCTGAGACGCACATGATTTGTGGCTATAGGCTAAGACGCACATGATTCATGGCTATAGGCTAAGACGCACATGATTCATGGCCATAGTTAGCTAAGGCGCACATGATTCGTGGCTAAAACATTTGTGATGCTTATAAGTGTTGCAAATTCAGTTTGAAGTCGCTTCCTTTGTCAATTAGGGTTGGAAAGTGTTGATTGATCGTTTGAGGCGCTTATAAAGTGTTGCGAACTTATTTTTAATGTTTTTAAAGCCCTAAATTGAATTCTTTTCACACTCTTCACATTAATTATCTCTTTAAACAAGAATTAATGTGGGTGAGGCTGCATTTATCTAGTATAAGCTATGAAATTGTGTCTAGTACAATTTTTACTTGGTATCTAAGCACAACAGTGGTACTTTAGTCAAGTAAAATCATATGTAACTTTTATATAAAGCTATATAGGTATTTTAGTGAGTCATTATTGTTCAATTGAGCATGGAAATTGACATAAGGTAATTTTTGGGAATTAAACTACGGAATATAACACCCAAATAATAATCAAATTGCTCTATACTAGTAGGCAATCCATCTAGGAGTTTGGATTTCATGTAAAAATCATAGAATATCTGGGAAAGTTGTAGTAAGCACCAGTGTTATTCTGATGAATTGGTACAATAATGAATGTTCATTCATTTATTATTTTTCATCGTATATGTAGCTGGACATACATTTAGAGAGGGGACAGGGATGAGCACCTGAGAGAGGAAAGGGATGAGCATATGCCCTGGAACTCTTTTACAGAAACGAAATATAACTTTATAATTTGATGGTTAGATATTAACAGAGGAGTAGTTCTCGGCTTGAACTTTCGAATAAGAAATCTAGAAGGCCATCTTGGATGTACAAGTAGAGACCCACAGCTGGAGGCTTAAAGTAGGACTTGGAATTGGTCAGACAAGTATAACTCGAAACTAATGCAGACAAGCTTAGGAGCCATTAGACGGACATCCCTTGGATAAAGCTGATGCAGACAAGCTGGAGTTGTTGGATAAGCTTGTCTAGGGATGAAAAGAAAGCTTAGGGTTTAGAAGCAGGACGATCAAGTCTTGAGCAAAGGCTGGACGAACAATCTGGAGAAAATGATGGATGAACAAGCTGGAGAAAATCTAGGGCGTACAAGGTATTGAGCAAAGCTGGACGGAAAAGATTTGAGCAAAGCTAGGATGGACAAGGTGGAGCAAAGCTAGGGAGTACACGGTGGAGCAAAGGACAGACAAATTGGAATCTATTCCCTTCTCAAACTCGAAATAATTGTCTAATATAATAATTGTCTGATATAAAAGGGAAGTTTTTGCTTCTCCCTTCTTCTACACCGATCAAAGGAAAGCTTCATTCTCATATTCGTTTACATCAAAGAAGGATAATGCCTCTTGTTGACTGTCAATAACCACCTTCGTTCAAGTAGTACCGACTGTCAGCAGTGGAGGTAAATACCATGCCTTCTTTATCTCGTGTGATTTAAGCATTCATATTTTTTTGTTGCATTAACAACTTTTTCTCCTGCACGTACGAATTCCTCTTGTTGCTGCTATTAACGTCGTCTCGGCCACCAGCTTTGTTGTTGGTGGTATCAGGTAAGTAAGTTATATGCATTTGTTGTTGTATCTTTTTTAATGATACTAATTGTATCAATCTTTTGTAACCCTAGCTTCTCATTATTGTCGAACTATATAGACTTCACCAATCTGTATCAACTGCTCAAAGAAGATATCTCCATCACCATCGGCCGTGTCTAGGTAAGCTAGGGTTTCGACCAAAGTTTTGATAAAAAAAAATTACGTGAGCTATTCACATGATTTTGTTTTTTACCGTGAGCAATAACTCAGGTTTCCTCTACTTCCTCGTCATAGTAAATCCATCTTTAATTTGCAAGATGATCGCTGTTTGATTAGGATAAAACTAGGGTTTCTTGTTTTATCTCAAATATTATACGTATATTTATATTACACATATCTTGATCTCTGAGAATATTATCACTTTTCCTTTGCAAACCCTAGCTTCATTATCGTTCTTCAGGTAATAGAATAATCTTCAACTGTAGTAGCAACTATTAATAGCAGTCTCAATCAAGTAAGTTTTAGTTCATGGTAATTCTTTTTCTTTGCGTGTACTTCTTTTGCTTGTTGATGTTGTAACCATTATCCCATTACTCGTGTCTTGAATAGATCATGACATCTTCTGATCGGAATTATGATTCTGACTCCTCAAATAAGAAAAAAAACCGTAAGAGAAAAAGAATGAAGAGGGCTGCTCCCGATAAGACTCATCCCAAAACCGACTATTTTCCGGGAAAATTTACAAAGCTTGTGCAGGATATGCCTCTTAATGACTTGAGAATGTCGTGTAATCGGGTCGTTGACTTTATATTCGTGATTAATGCTGAAGAAGAATCCATACGCCAAGAGGAATTGAAAATGAAGAAGAATGAAGACGCAGAACTCTGAGTTTACCGAAAGGATCAAAATTCCCGGATGAATTCAAGAATTGAACAATTCGAGCAACAAGCGCGTGGTGATTGTGATGATGGTGTTGCTTCTGATTCTGATGCAGAAGACTATATTTCTGACTGGGATCTTATATGGCACGAGCCTAAACCTTTATCTCCAAATATAAGGTCTGAGTAGTTGGCTTAGAATGATTTTGAAGCTGAATGTGATGAAGATGCTTATCATGACAATAATATGGGTTCTATCAACCCTATAAATGATAAGGATCCTGAAGAAAACTCGGAAGAAGATCCTGATGCAGGCCCAGCAGAGAACTCCAAAGTAGAAGGCTTGGAGTAAAGTTCGGAAGAAGAAAACGAATTTGATGAGAAAGGTGATGACGAGTACGACTCCGATTTGGACTCTCAGTATTCTGAGTCTTAGTACAATTATTTTATTTCTTATGAGAGATAAGGGATTTGTTAGGTTTTTTAATTATTTGGGATTTGAATAAGTGGATGTTTGGTAGGTATGATTGCAAGGATTTTCGCATTAACAAAACTAAAATTTGATTACTGAAAGGAAATTTGATACTGAATGCAAATGTATTGCATACGTTTTGGAGGAATTGAAATTACAAATGAACTAAACAATTATCCCTGGATGCTTCAGGCGTCAAATTCTTTGAGTCACTTCTCTTGTATTGCTGCTTTTACCAACTTTCTATTTGCAGCAGTCAACTTGTAGTATCCACCAATGGTAGATCTAGGAATCATGAATGGCCCTTCCCAATCAGAGCTTGCCTTATAGCGGCGACTGTGCCTCGCTGCTTTCATAACCAAGTCTCCTGCTTGAAAAACATTAACCCTCATTGTTTTGGCTCTAAATATGTATCGTTGACAAGGATTTTCTTTCATCTCTGTGCCAACATTATCATTCTATGCATATAGGCGTGTTAAAATTTTCTTGGGGTGGTTCTGTGGAACATGTAGACATTCTTGTAGCGTTACAGGGATATATCCATGATGATCCTTTCCATGGTTGGACATCAGATGAGTGATGAATGACTCAATATAATGTTGGATTTGAAGGGGAGTCTGGTCCATCCATACATATCATCTGACTAAATCAGGGTTGAATTTTCTAGCAAAATCAAGTCCCCAGGCATAAAAGGTATGCGGGACGTTAAGTGGTAAATAGATAAGTTCAGTAAGCTTTACTTGAGCATGATACGTTTCTACGTATGATGTTATACTTTCTCCTAGCTCTTGCTTCATAGCCATCAAGTCTTGAAATTTTTCCAGGGACAAAGGAGGATCATCTTCCTTGTGAGGTGCAGAGATGTCTGCTTGAATTGGGCATGGCAATGAAAGTGTGTTGATATTTGTAGTCTTGTTGATGTGTAGCCATGGACGTCCTAGGATCATGTCATAACCCAAAAAATCTTCCTTTGTTATGTAGAATTTGGTTGTAGCACATGCAAAACCCATCTGTATTTCAAGATCAATATAACCATAGACATTCATAGGCTTTCCTTCAGGATCTTGAATGGTAGTGGGAGCATGGATAACTTCACTACATGTGATCCCTATAACTCTGAGCGTCTTGAAAAGGATGATGTTGACTGTAGTGCCTGCATCAATTAAGGTTCTCCTAAATTCATTATTTCTAAGGCAAGCAGCACTGAGAATTCCCCAGTCGTACTTTTCTCCATCTTTACCTCTCCGTGCAGGTTCAGTGTGTGCTTTGCTTTCATTAGGTAGAGATAGTCTCCTGCCAGATACAATATGATTAAAATAAGTGAATAGGTCCTTGCCTTTCACCTTTGAAAGGGAGAGGAACTCGCACACACGCTCCATCAACGGTTGAACCACTTGATTGGTGGGGTCTTCATATATAGTGAAATGCCTGGCAGGGAGAGGGTCCCTATGTATACTATCATTCCCCAATTCTAATTCTCCCGACTCAATCCTCTCTTTAAATATCCTCTTCAAGGTATTGCAATCACTTGTGGGGTGATTAAGAAATCTGTAGAAGCGAAAATACTTAGGATCTGCCATTTCTTGCTCTGTTGGTGGACGTCGGATGTGAGGTAGGTTGATTGCACCATCTTGAATCTAGACTTCCAAGAGATCGATCACTTCTTCAACTGGGAAAATTTGTGGTTGTTGTGGATTTTCTTGGTTATTGTTGACGTTGGGCCGGTGGTGGAGCTGCAGCTGCTTGATTAGCCCTTCGAGGTGGTCGGTCCGCCTGTGGTGCTAGAGTTGGATTTGGCGCTGGTGTTGCACTCTTGGGTTGTGGCTCTAATGTTGAAGCTTTCTTTTTACCTCCTTCAGTCACAACACTTATAGATGGTTGTGTATTGTATTGCATTTGATCCAGGCGTCGACTGCTGCGAGTCTCATGTATTTCTTCATTCTTGACAGGAGGCCTTTTCCTTTCTAGAAAATCAAGTGCAGTAGTAGCATACCGCTTGGTAGCTTCATGTAATTCAGAGAATATTTGAAATCGTAAATTCTCCAGTAAAGCACGATAGACTGGTATCATACCGTTGATGCAGAGTTCAACCAATTTAAGTTCAGTCACATTCGGGTCATGTCAGTCTAGTGATTGGACTCTGAACCGCTTTACATAATCATTGGGATGTCATTAGTTTGTTGAAATATCCTTCCCAAGTCTGATAATGTGATGCAGATCGGAAGCGTTAAAATATGATAAATTTTTACAGCGGAGTATAATCGAAAAGTAACCTATGAAATAGATAGAAATTGATAGAAGTTAGTTGATCTTCAAAGAGATATCCTAACATCTAGGGGTTTATCTAGACTTCGTTAATTCACTACGAATAACAACTATATATATGAGATTAGTATTCAGACTTCAGGCTAAACCCAACTATGAATAAAAATCAAAATCAATAAACTCAACAAGTTTAATGAAAATAAAATAATTTTAATTAATCAAAAACTCTCCTAATTTTCATTTTTGGAGCTCCTTATATAGATAACTCTTACTAAACAAACCCTAAACTTATAAAAAATCTAAAAGCTTATCTACTACCTTTAGACAACTTTCCTAACTTATTAAGACTCCTAAAGTAAACTTTTAGACTCTTCTAAAATTACCCTAAATAATAAATCCGAAAATTAATTATTTTCTACTAAAAATAACATTAATAAAACATAAATAATAATTATAAAATAATAGATTTATTTTCCATAAATTTCCCTCCATCATTCTAACGGTGTTGGAGAAGATTCTTCCTCGAATCTTGCCGATACCATGTTCTGCATGTGTAACTCATTGATGACAATCTTCATACACATGAATTGATATTGTAAAAAAATAATTTATGCGCCGTATAGAAGCATGAAGTATGATGGAAGCCCAAAACGGATCTTCATAAGTTGATTCAACAAATTCTCTCTTGTTAAGGTAGATATGAAAGACCATTTGTGTAACACAATAATCAACAACTAGCTTACTCTCGGGCAAAGACAACTCATCAATATCAGGAATTTCTAAATCAATAAGTTTATCAGGATTAGATGACTCACCATGAAACTCCATTAAATCATGTGAAACTTCTTGGGATTGTTTTTCTTTGTCAGAAACATGATGTTCTTCGCCTTTTTGAGAAGAAAATTCCACATCCTCCTCATCATCGGGATATTTATAAAATATCGGAGTTGTATATCTCTCAATAATAACTTGATTTTGTGCATCATTGTCATGGCGACAAAACAAGTCTTCAACGTCGTTATCTGCACTATTATTTTCTTCTATAAGCGAGCATGGTTTAGATCGAGATTTTAGTGACTTCTTCAAATAACATTCTATCACTTCCAGAATCTCCTTCTTTGATTTGATCAGATATTCACATATTCTCGGATCTCGTCTTGGGACAATTTATTAACCCTGAATACTCGTCTTAATAACATTTTATTAACCCTAGAAATCAAACTTTGCTCTGATACCAACTGATGCAGATCAGAAGCGTTAAAATATGACAAATTTTTACAACAGAGTATAATCGAAAAGTAACCTATAAAATAGATAGAAATTGATAGAAGTTGGTTGATCTTCAAACATATATCCTAACATCTAGAGGTTTATCTAGACTTCGTTAATTCACTACGAATAATGACTATATATATGAGATTAGTATTCAGACTTCGGCGTAAATTCAACTATGAATAAAAATCAAAATCAAAATCAATAAACTCAACAATTTTAATGAAAATAAAATAATTTTAATTAAGCAAAAAATCTTCTAATTTTCGTTTGTGGAGCTTCTCATATAGAACTCCTACTAAACAAACCATAAACTTATCAAAAACCTAAAAACTTATCCACTACCTTTAGGAACCTTTCCTAACTTATTAAAACTCCTAAAGTAAAATTTTAGACTCTTCTAAAATTACCCTAAATAATAAATCCAAAAATAAATTATTTTCTACTAAAAATAACATTAATAAAATATAAATAATAATAGTAAAATAATAGATTTATTTTTCATAAATCTCCCTCCATCATAATGTGACTTTTTCATATACAAATAATTATTTCCTATAAAATACATTAACCATTTCACGCCAGTTAGAAATATTGTTGGGTGCAATATTAGCTTACCATGTCTACTCTTCTCAAATTATCTCAGACGCACACATGGTTGTATTCATGCTCTCCTAATGATTCCAAGAATCGTGAAATATGTTCACGAACATTTCCTGTGCCATCATAAAGTGAGAATGAATGAGAAGAGTATCCCTTAGGAAGAGAGATCCTATGTATCTCAGATGGATAAGGAGGCTGATGTTGATGAATGACGGATGAATTCTTCTTTTTGCAACTTTGGAGAAGCCGCTCCAAATTTTCGCGAATAGCGAAGTTAGGCCGATGGCTCCTTTCTAGCACTGGTTTAGAAAGAATTTGAATTTCATCCTCGTCATGAGTGTGACCTCTTGATGTAATGTCCTCAGCTGTTTCCTCAGAAGTATTTCTAGTTTGCTCTACTGGAGTTAATTTCTCTGTAATAGTCTTGAGGAAGGTGAGTACCTCCTTTTAAGTTGTAGCCATCTCTGTTTGGGTCCTGAAAAATCTTTCTTGTGTCTGTATTAAATCGACGATGATAGGAGGAGTATGTTCATCCCTTGTTCCTTCAGTGTGTTGCTCAGATGGAGGAGGAGTGATATTTTCGACATTGGTAACCTGAGGAGTGATACCTAGAGTACATGTACTGGTACTAGCAGAATTCACGTTGGGAGTAGTCTCTGAGCCTTACCTGAGACCAACCATTTTGAAACTAATCAAATTTGAGAAATTGAAAAATTGAAGAAATGCAACTAAGAGATTGATCTCCCACTATGGTCACCAAAATGTTTGCGAGAAAACGACTTAAGAGGGTAAATTAGGAAAAGTGGGGTGAGCAGGTGATAATTCATCTAATCCTTAACATTTGTGTTGTTGAAGTACTTTATTTAGATTCGAGAGATCAATATGTATAATCCTGGCCTAAACCAAGCAATGGCCGTTCCAGTCTTGCTTCAGTCACAAAGGAAAAGGAGAAGGGTTGGTCTTAGGGAGGGAAGCAAGAAAAAGATTGAGGTCAGAGTATCAGACTCTATGGAATGTAATAGGTATGAATAGCTATGAACAATTCTCTGTGTGTGAGAATATTGTGTGAATGATCGAGTTGTTCAACTTGTGTTCTTAGACTTGTCTCATATTTAGACTTATCCTCCTCTTGTTCAATAGACTGAGGAATTTATTTATATCATAGCTATTGTAACAGTTCGCCTGACCTCCTCTCTGGAATAAAATGTCGATGTTTGATTAGTGGTGTAGTGGAGAAGGTGGTGAAAGTGTTAGCAACTGTTTCCACTTCGATTAAGGTTGAATGAACGGTTGCTCAACGCACCACGCCCCTAATCAACAGCTGATCGATCTTTCTATAGTTTTCTCTTTAGTGGATGCACTGATGCACCACATGTTGTAGAGCACCAGACCAATATCCTAGTAAATATTATCCATTTCTGACATCCTTGATTTCTCGTGTAATTTGTTGCATTTGAGCATTATTAATATGTTAAGTCAAATGAGGCCTGCTTAGTGGGTCTCTTGACTAAAGACTTGTCCTTCTTGACTAGCCTAATGATTCTAGCAAGACTAAACTTAAAACAAAATAAAATATATATTTATTTTATTTATGAGGAACAATGTGTTCAACTAGATCAATTTTGTATTGACATGTTTGTTTTGTAGAAATAAGTGTATGTTACTGAGCATAGGCATACGTATGTGTGTGAGGCTTAATATGGCCTTTGATAAGCAAGTTAGGATTTTAGAACTTGTATACGTGAAACAAGCTCAGACAGAAAGGCATTAGGATCTAATGCCTAAGACGCATTAGCCTAGGAGTGAATGCTAAGACGCATTAGCCTAGGAGTGAATGCTAAGACGCTAATGCTAAGACGCATTAGGTATGGCACTAATGTCTAAGACTCATTAGCTATTTGAGATAATGCTAAGACGCATTAGGTACAGAACTAATACCTAAGACACATTATCTGTTGGAGCTAATGCTAAGACGCATTAGGTATGGCACTAATGCCTAAGATGCACAAGCATCGTGCTAATGGTAAGACGGACAAGGTATGCATTTAGGCTAAGACACACATGATTTGTGGCTATAGTCTAAGACACACATGATTCGTGGCTATAGGCTAAGGCGCACATGATTCGGGGGCATAGTTGGCTAAGACGCACATGATTCATTGGCATAGTTAGCTAAGGCGCACATGATTCGTGGCTAAAACATTTGTGACGCTTATAAGCGTTGCAAATTCAGCATTAAGTCATTTCCGTTTTCAATTAGGGTTGGAAAGTGTTCATTGATCGTTTGAGGCGCTTATAAGTGTTGCGAACTTATTTTTAATGTTTCCAAAGCCCTAAATTGAATTATTTTCACACTCTTCACATTAGTTGTCTCTTCAAGCAAGGATTAATGTGACCGAGGTTGGATTTAGCTAGTAGAAGCTATGAAATTGTGTCTAGCACAACTTTGACTTGGTATCTAAGCACAGCTGTGGTACTTTAGTCAAGTAAACTCGTATATAACTTTTATATAAAGCTATATAGGTATTTTAGTGAGTCAATATTGTTCAATTGAGCATGGACATTAACATAAGGTAATTTTTGGGAATTCAGTTGCGGTACATAACACCGAAATAATACTCAAATTGCTCTATACTAGTGGGCAATCCATCTAGGGGCTTTAGAGTTTATGTAAAAATCATAAAATATCTGGGAAAGTCGTAAGAACCAGTGTTATTATGATGATTTTGTACAATAATGAATTATGATTCATTCAGTATCTTTGATCGTATATGTAGCTGGCCATACCTATAGAGAGGGGACATGGATGAGAACCTTACTATTTTACCCTTGACAAAACCCCACAATCTACAACTGTATATACACATAATATCGAAAGTTCATCCGGGCGAAACTTTGATACTTTGCAGATATATATATATGTAGAAGGCTACATGATCGATATACAGTGCCTGTAGCTGTTAACAGAATTTGTATTTTCAATTCTCTTGTGGTATATAAAATAAAAATTCAAGCTATATTTTTTTGATACAAGATCATAAATACATAATGTTGACGGTGAGTTTTTAACAAGGGAGAAAATCATAATATTTCCCTTGTAATGCTTCTTTTTGCCTAGCTGCAGAAGCGTGAAATAAATATACATTAATTTATGACAAGCATCATAATTATGAATACTATTTGTATCCTACATTCTGTAAGAAAATCGATAAAGGATATTAAGCTCTATGCTAAATTAGCCCTATAGCTCTTTTTGTATATATATGCACCACATGAATTTCAGAGTTATACTCAACTAAATCCTCGTTATTTCATGTGTGTCTATCGAACTATTTGTATAAAACAGAATACGCTGATTATATAAAATTACGAACATTCATAACAGAGGCTAAGCTATATCTGAACAAAAACGCTAATTAGACGCATACCATCTAATTGCAGAGTCACATCAAGCATAATTTTAAGTTGCAAACTTCAACAGATGAATTTCTTGAAAATCTTTTGTATGCACTGCATAAAAGTTAAGCATAAAATGCTAACAATAAATCTCATACAATTGAGAAACTCTAAACAAACCATAAATATGGCCACGACATTAATAAACATCAAAGATAGCGACGCATAAGAAATAACCATGGCACTAGCAAGTGCTAGACTTGGCAAACCCTGGTCACACTCCCAACACCAATGAGTAGCACACACATTTGCCAAAAGGCCAAAAAAATCCAGAAGGACAAAAAAGCGAACAAACAGTAGTACAAATATGGGCTTTGGTGACAGTTCAATATCCAAAATAATGACAGTTCACAAATGAACTGTTACAATAGAAAAAGCTATGAGACATATATGACAATTTCTTATTGAAACTCACACTAATAGCGGTGAAAAATCGTGACAGTTTTTAAACTGTTACTGAATAATCATACAATGAGAGGTTTTTGTAGAAAAATGTTACTAGACAGTGATGTATAACAACAGTTATAAAATGTTACTATTCTTAAGCTATTGTAACTGTTATATATAAAAACTGGTATCGAAGCTTGAACTTATAGATAACATTTCTTTTATTTACCGCCACTTCCAACTATGCTGACCGTTCTGATTAAAAACTGTTACTATTTATGTAATCTACCATAAAGCATTCTTAAATGCACGATATAATTAGTTTGAGTCCTTAACTAGTAGTGGTCTGTTTTATTAGTGGATCTGTTCTGTAACTTTTGTTAGTGGGTCTCTCTCGACACCTTCGCCTCTCATTTCGTTGGAACCCTCGACCCCGAGAGAAGAAGCTTAAACAAAATTTCTCAATCCCGTCACCCATCTCTCTTTATTTCCATTAAACGAAAATCTTAATCTCTTTCGACAATTCTTGGTACAAGCAGATCTCATCTCATCTCTCTCTTTGCATGGATTTTTCACTTAGCAAATTATGAGATCTCTCATATTTTACTTCATTCTAGGGTTTCATCTTTTGCTTCAATATTCATCTCTGGATCACTCACTATCTATCTTGCTAGCTTTGAAGTTTTCTGTTTTTTTCTTGTGTAAGAAACCATGCTTTAAATCTCTCTCTTTTTTATCTCCATTAGAAAACCACATGAAACTCTCGATTTGTTTTCCAAAGAACTATTATGGTCCTGAGTTACTTGATTGGGTTCTTGATGGTGGAGGCAAATATTATAAAAATTATGATTTCTTACAAGGTATAAGCTTTCGGGTTTTTCAGTGCAATCCCTAGTTATGATTAGGTTTTATCTTACTGTTTCTCTTTGGTATGAGGCCCTAATTTTGGATAGAAAGATCATTGTGAGTCTTTTTGTTTGATATTGTAAGATTTCAAGCTTGTCATTCATCGGGTGTAGGACCTTCGAATTTGATGCCTCAATGGGGTTTTGTAAGTTTTTCTTTGCTGGTTCAAATGTTTAGAATATTTATGTAATTTGGGTAGTGGCTAGTCAAAGAAGAAGTTTTTATTCCAGTCGAAAAACAACGAAGAAGAAGAAGAAAGATGATGAAAATAATGGAGATTCCATGCTTAGAAGACAACTTCTCTTACTTGTGAGTGTTTAATTTCTGTTTTGCATTTTTCAATTTCAGTTTCAGTCATCATTTAGTAAATAATTATTGGTTCAAAGAAGATTGAATTGAAATCCAAATCTATCCACATCCACATGATAATTGATGAGACATCTAAAGAAGCAGCAGTGGTGGATCCAGTTGAACCTGATGAGATTGTTGATTTTGCCCAACAACAAGGTCTCCTTCTTAAAATGGTCCTCACCATGCACCATCATTGTTACTCATCACTCTACTATTCTTCATTTGATGTTAATGATGATGATGATTAGACTAATTCAAACTTTTGTTTTTGTAAATTAGGGATCACGCTGGTGGGAATGATAGGATTAGGCAAATGCTTCCAGGTATTAAAGTTTATGGTGGTTCCATTGACAATGTGCCGGGATGTACTCATAAAATTGACAACCGCGACAGACTGTCCCTCGGAACACATATCAACATTACTGCACTTCACACACCTTGGTACCCTATCTTGTTTTCATTTTATTGCTTATTGACTAATTTCCTTGATAATTTTATTAGAACAATAACCGAAAATGAGACACCATTTCTTTCTTTTTTTTAATTTTTTTTGTCTTGGTTTGTACTCAATCTGAACTCATCCTATTTTCATCCATACCAAAGGTCATATTAGTTACTATGTGACGACCAAAGACGAAGACATCCCAGCTGTTTTCATTGGGGATACATTGGTGTGTGGTGTTACAGTACATATACACTCTTGCTTAAGTGTTTTGCAGTTGTTTGATTTTCGTAACCAGGCTATGTATTTATGTAGGAGGATCAACAGTTGATTTTGAACAAGGTGATTTTCTACTAGTACAATCTAATTGTGGCTAGTTAAATGTTTAGAATATTTGTGTAATTTGGTTAGTGGCTTGTCAAATTGGTACTAAAGTGTGTGTTGGTAAATAAATTATCGGTTTTTATGTTTCTGGACTAGGAATTTAGTTATAGACAGTGAATAGCATGATTAAAATATGATCTGGTTATGGATGTCATATTCTGTGCAACTACAAAAGAGTAGAAGACTCCGGTGATCGTTTTCCATGTTCTTGGATTTGGTTAGTAGTTTCCTCTCTATCCACACTAATTGTATGGTGATTATCTCTCTTTTATTGTTAGTCAGATTCCATATTTGTTAATTTGGTGTTCATATTAACTTTGATTTATAGCTCTTTTTTCTTTAGTTTGATTCCAGTATATCTTGTTAGGCGTTTGGATATACAGATCTGTTACTACACAAATAGGAAGGCTTACTTTAAGCGAGATACTTATAAATTGATGCATTAACTTTTTGCAAGGCAAACATAAGACTAAACTGACAACCATAATGTTGCTTGGAAAATTGTTAATAAATAATTTCATGTCATCGTTTTATAACGATGGAAAGGAGTGTTGTTCTATCATGTTATTGGTTGCTCAAAAGCAATGTCACCTACATGACTCAAATATTTTTCAAACAACAGAAAATGTTTCAGATAACCAGTACTATTATGTTGACAATCCTAGGATTTAAATGATACAAGAAAAGGTGAACTCGTGTTGCGTTTCTTACCTGTTGAGTTTTTTTTAATGAGTTTTTTGAATCCTCTGCATCTAATTAATTGATTGGGAGTAACATAATCTTTATGAGATCCATAATGATCTATTGGAGGTATGCATGGTGTGGATGTAGTAAAGAAATTATGTCCTATACAAGAGGTGGCCCATTGCCCAAATGGTTTGTGATTTCATTTATTTGTTTAAATATGTCAATATTTTTTATCTTGTAGCTTGGCGTTAATTCTATCTACATTTTGCTATTTGACCTTAAAATGTCGTTGACATTTCCAGGGTTGTGCGCCTGTATTCTAAGCTTTGCTAGCTGATGTCATAACTGCAGAAGCAAGTGATGAAGTAAGTGCATATGGGAAGACTATTCTTACTTCCTGGTCCACTGTTAAACAGCTTTTAAAGTCTGATCCTAGATATTCTAAGATGCTGAGGAAAGAAAGAGAAAACTTGTGGCGTCAGTATGAGATCTGACTTAAGGAAAGACAAGCTTAGCACAAGTGCAAAAAGTAGAAGCGTTCTTGATTCCAGGAGGATCAATGAGACTTCATGGGCAGAGTTAGCTGCAAGGTTAGATTTATTTTTTCCACCAAGTGTCACTTTTATTGTTAGTCGACATGTGATAGTTGTAGGGGTATTATAGGACCTAGTGGTCATACCATTTGGTACTTAACAGTATGACTGGATACTTCCATCAGATTAATAATTGAGATGCTACTGGAACTAACTTCAGGAATAGGAATTTCTCCTGTAAATGCAGGTTATCTTGGGTATGTCAGTCAACTTATTACTTAATCTTTAATTTTTACAACATCATCCTCAAATGCAAGCTCAAGTTCGTGTCACAATTATTTGTTTCCTTACTTTATATTTCCCATGACCATATGCCACCAGAGTTTTTTATCCCCATGCTTTCAATTGTTGGTAGAATTACTGATATCGTGAAGTGGACTTGGCTACTTTAAGATTTAAAGGTTGTTTTTTCTAATTGGCCCTTGCTTATCGTGTTATTTTAAACTCTAATCATTTTAAGCCTTCCAGTATATTTAATTTTTTCATCTCTTGCTCATATTTTGTTAATTTCTAGGCCTAAATTTGAGAAGATAAGAGATAATATTGAGATTAAGCATAATGGTGTTTGATTGTTTGTTGCTGGACTTAAATTCTGGTGAGACCTAAACTATTTTCTACCTCAGGTCCATATATCTCATTGTTCACTTGAGCATCTAGTTCATGTGCTCATTATTTCGTTGGACACACAATTAATTGATTTGTTATTGTTATTACCCAGGGAATGAAAGGACACTCACACTTGTACTTGTCATTAGTTTCATTTAATGAGAATTTAAACAATCTGAACTATACTTCTTATTTTTTTAAGAAATATCGATTCCCTAAGTGCTCGACCACTTGTTAATGAAAGATAGTACTCTACAGAAGCAACGTTTTGAATGCTTAACAGTGCTTGAAGTATGTATATATATTATGTCTTTGTTTATTTTCAACTACTCTTATAGGTTCGTACTAGGTAAAATTCACCATGATGATTCTTCCAAATAAATCTTTTGTTGTGTTTATATTATATCTTTCTCAGTTGTATCTTGAATAGTTGAATCCCTGGGAAGTATTATTTATCATCAAATGTTTTTTCTTCTATTCTAAAAAAGCACAAAATTACCTGGGACCTGATACAGGATGCTCGTTTCTTTCTTTGATTACTTAATTTGGCATGTTCACTTGTATGCAGCGTTTTAGATTGTGTTTACAACTATTACCTCTCTTATTATACAGGTAATGTGATTCTTTTCTATATGTACAGGTAACTGTGAGAGCTTAGCTTCATAAGTTCTGTCATGGATGCAATGACATAATTTTTATTGAAGAACAGTTCTTCATCCATTGTGTTATTACCTGGTTTCAAGTAAGCCTCAGTTTTTTTCGATACAATTTAAACATTGGATATAGAGTAAATGAATGCAATACTACAAGACAGCTAAACAGATGGTTTCACAACAATGTGATATTTCACTTTTCTCTGTTGCATTTTGAATAGTTGAATCCATGGTTTGCATTATTCATCATAAAATATTTTTCTTCACATTTCTATGACTACAAGTTCACAAGAATTATGTGGGCTAGGATCGGAAGGATATTCAGTTTCCTTTTCTTGTCTCGGTATGTTTTGGACTATGTCTATAATTTTTGGCGACCTTTTAACATATGGAAATGTTATCTACTTTGTAGGTATCGGGAGTGTTTTGCTTCAGAAGTTTACAGTGATGGTTGTGACTACACAAATTCTTCTAATAGTGGAGAGTACAAGACCTCCTCCAATCAAGAGGCAGCAGAAGCTACTGTTAGAACATTGAAGCTCAAGAAATCTGAGGTAGTGGAAGCTACATTACAACATTAGAGTTCAAGAAATATTTTTTATTGTAATGAAAAAAATGATATAATTTATTTATTTTATCTCATTTTTGTTGTATCATTATGTTGAACAAGGTATTTACAAAATATAATTGTTTTTTATCTTTATCTTTCAATTTAAAGTATCATCAATAACTGTAACATTAACTCACTGCTAAAACTCATTATAGGATGATTGTTGTATGAAAAATATGTTACTAAAAGAGGTGTACGATGACAGTTTCACAGAAAATGTGCAATGGAAGAGGGTTTACAATGACAGTTCTATTTGAAAGATATTGTTGTAAGTTGTCAACTATGACAGTTTTATGAAGAAACTGTTATCTTCGAACAAGAAATTTAGTTTCTCATGACAGTTTCATTTATAAAATGATATTGTAAGTTCTCAACTATGACAGGTTTATGAAGGAACACTTATCTTTTTCGTAAGAAATTGAGTTACTGATGACAGTTTTCTTTAAAATATATTACAGTAATTTGTCAATAATGAGAGGTTTATGAAGAAACTGTCATCTTAGTCTAAGAAGTTAAGTTTTTAATGATAGTTTTCTTAAGAAAATGTTACGGTAAGTAGTAACAATGACAGGGTTATGGACAAACTGTCACCTTAGTAAAAAAAAATTAAGTTACCAATGACAGTTTTATTTAGAAAATGTTATTGTGTGTTGTCAACAACGACAGGTTTATGAAAAAACTGATACTTATAATCATGATTCCGTAACAGTTTTTTATAGACCCTTCCGTAACAGAGGCTTTAATGACAGTGCAATTATTTTTCAAAACTGTCACATAAATGTTTTGGTGGCAGTTTTTAAATGTCACATAAGCCCAAATTTGTACTATTGAAAGCTAACAAAGTACGTGCCAAACATGCCCTAACCGTGCTAGCGCTAGCACCAGCGGCAATAGCGCTGCAAGGCCTGGCAGCGTTAGCGCTAGTGCTAGCTCAAGCGCCAACAGTGCTGCAAGGCCTGGTATCGCTAGCTCCAGTGCTCTAGTTTTGTCCTCTTCCTACTTTCGAGCATCTTGCTCTTGCTTGTGCTAGCATCATCCTGAGTCCATGACTCCACCAATTCCTACGAGAAATCAAATCATGTTACATGGGGGGATTATTCATGGGATTTTGGTCTGGAGGTTTTAGCAACATGTGGCGTGGCAATACCCCATGATCTGGAAGTTACAAAGTAGCGGTAAAGCTGGAGAAGTTAATGGGTAATGGAGTAATGGTTTCCCGAAGATTCCAGGGAGGTTATACCATTATCCCCACGACTTCCACTTCCCCATCTCTTCACCAACTCCACTACTTTACAAGGAATCATGTGAACTCTCAACTATTATAAATATGCTCCTTAGCCCATTTCAGAATCACAACAAGCTTACGATTCTCATAGGCTCTGTGATTTCTCTCAATAGTTCTACAACTCTACACACAATTTAACACACATAATTCCTTCAACTTTCTTTGCTTTCCTCCCCTAAGATCAACCAATTTCCTCTCCTTGTGACCGAAGCAGGGTGGAACGGCTACTATCGTGGTTTAGGATTTCCTTCTATGATTTTGATTTCCGAATCTAAATAAAGTACTTCTATAATACATTGTTTTGCCTAGAATCAATTTTTAGGTACTAAAAATTGGCGACCACAGTGGGAGATCAATATCTCGGTCACGAATCCAATTCTTTAACTATCTGAAAACCAATTCTTCAATCACCCAAAAAAAATTGTTGGATCTTAGGTCGGGTTCAGCAACCAATCCAAATTCAAGTTCAAAAACCACTACTAACCCCGGCAACACCAGTGGTGGAACTCCAGAGATCATTACTCAAGACACCACCACTGAAAAATGCCAACACTCCTCACCATACCATTGAAAGTGCCAAAAACAAAGAGCAGGCACCACCAACCATGGATGATCTGATGAAGCGGCAAGAAACCTTGGTTGAAACTCAAGTAGCCATGTCCACGACCCAGAAGGAAGTTCTTACCTTTCTTAAGGCTCTAACAGAGCAGTTATTGCCGGAGCAGCATCATCGTCAAATGGAGAAAGCGAAGAACATAACTGCCGGCGACGCCAACACGTCAAGAGCTAACGCCCAAGCAGATGATGAAGTACATGTTATCACCGACCGTGTACCATAAATGAGTCAATAACAACAAAACTTTACCACTCGTGAAGATCTGGAAAGGCTCCTGCAAAATCGTGGAAATGAAGATTCATCTTCATTCCACCAACATCAACCCCCTTACCCAATTGAAATCCAGAGGATTGCCCTACCAAACGGGTATTCGTCTCCTCTATTATCATTGTACTATGGCACCGGGAATGCTCGAGAACATGTTTCTCAATTTTTGTAATCATTAGGAGTGCATGAATATAACCAAGTGTTGCGGCTCAAAGAATTCTCCAAATCTCTTGCGGGAAGAGCTTACACCTGGTACAACAATCTCGCCCCCAACAATATCTCCAGTTGGTCTCAGATGGTCAATGCTTTTTACAAAAAGTATTCCTTCGTCTCTGAGGAAATCACTCTCTCGGACCTGGAAAGAATGTTCCAGAGGAACAACGAGCACCACAACGTATACGTAAAGAGGTTCATAACACAAGCTCCCGACTACCACGACCAGAATGTAATTGAGCAACAATTAGTGCAGCTTTGCATTAATGGTATGATTCCTGTTTATCATGCTTTATTAGAAAATTTACGATTTCAAATCTTCTCTGAGCTAAATGAGGACGCCAAAATATCAAAAACAACCATTCCAGCCTTGTCGGAAAGAGCGAGGCCTGCCAAAGAAGAAAACCAAGGAGACACCCGTGGAAGTAGACGTCTCGTGAACAAACAACATTCTACCCAACACTCCATAAGTGTTGTTACTGAAGAAGAAGGCAAGAGGAAGGCAACTTCTCAATCAACGTCGCAGACTAAGCGCGCCGTGTCGACTCTAGCAACAACCCGAATATCATCTCAAGGACAAGGATCGGCCGAGACTTCGCGTCAGCCACGACAAACCAAGACGGATCTGACAATCCCAGATTTTCCCTTTCCCATGGAAGAGGTCCTCGTACAAAACGAGGCTATCAAGCTACCACCTGTGCGACATCCACCCACCTAAGAAGACATGTCAAATCCAAAATACTGCCATTTCCACAAAATTGTCAATCATCCCACCGAAGAAGACTGAAGGCATCCACAAAGATCCCCTTCCAGTTAGGAGCTTCACTCTCTTTGGGGACTCAGTCAACAAAACTGTCCAATCCATGATGAAGCGCATATGTGAACTTTTTTACTTTTCAAAGGCGCAACGAAAATATATTTTTACTGCCCTCAATCGCGTTGTGTCGGGTAAGCTCTAATCTTTGCTGAAAATGATACTGCATATCCCGAAGATTCCTTATCACAGGAGTTTCGTTGCATAATGAATCTAGATGTGAAGCAGTTACCAGAAGAACACATGTTATCATATGTTCGAATGTTTCACATACAAGTAAGTCACATCCAACCAACTCCCTTGCAACCAGAAATCCCACGTCCCATCAAAGCTTGGGGACTTGAACCGGATATCAACCCTACTCTGACTCAACGATGTAAATGGAAAGCTGATCCTTTTTAAAATTTAATCAAATGGGTACAAATTGTCTCTAAGGAGATAAGAAAATTAGTAACCAGGTTATTCAGAAGACATGTCCTGAAGTTGAGGGGCCTGAACCCAGTGCTTTCCATGTCGAAGATATGGTGAAGAAGATAATAGCCTCTCCTGAAGAAGAGCCATATCTCATTACCGAAATCTTAAGCGGCGGTTACTACAAGCTTCTACTCTGGATTCTTCAATTTCTTTGGTCTGAAATGATTTTCAGGTCCATTGTCATCTCGGCCTTCTTCTTTGGTACTTCCAACCATAACAGTACTTCCTGATGCTAGAGTATCCGTGTTGCTAGTCATCTAAGAATAATGATTATTCATAAGAATCAAAGTTCATTAAGTTCAGCAAGAATTTCTACAATTCAAGAATTTTCAAAAGAAATTCCACTTACAGAATAATGTGCTGAGGATCCAATGAAAGCTAATATGCCAAACTTGAAAGGTTGAATACTCAAGTCACCTTGACGAGATACTCCCCTAACTATGCAAATCTATTTTTCAAGAGGAGATACAAATTTATTTCATACAAAAAGGAAGAGTAAGAGGAAACACAAGGCGTTTACCTTCTTCCAAGGACGATCTCCACTTCCAGGCATTTTTACCCGTAGTATTTTGTCTTCAGACTAAGGAGTACCGCTCGCCACAATATCAGACGCAAAGTGCTTTGGGAACCACGACTGCAAGAAACGAATCAAACATTCAGTTGCTGAGTAAAATAAAAATAATGGTTAAACAAAGAATGATTTCAGATACCTATGTCAAGCTAATGATCGAATCGCGTCTCGCTCCAGGAGTAATTTTCAATTCCATCAATCTGCTAACTCCTTCTTGGAGGTTTATTGCGTCCACCAGAAGGCTCACCAGACATTAATTCCTTAAGAAGGGTAAGCCGTATATTCCAGAAACTAGCATATTCACTAGTGACACATCCTCTTCTATCGGCCTGGAAGAAAGGAATGCTTCGACCAAGAATGGTTTGAGCACCCTCGGATCACTGAAGCTTGTCTATAGGAGGCGCCCTGGTACGGAAACGAGGAATAGACTGATCAAAAACCATTTTCCGAGCTTCCCTATCAATGTTATAACTCTGCATGACATACTTATCAGGGCGAATAACAAGAATATACCCCAGAGTGAAACTATTCACAAAAGTGGCCTCACTAATTATAGCAATATTATCCCCATCACTCGGGCCAGAACGTAGGACAATAGCAGAGCTCTCAGCAAAAGACTCCGGTGGAATCACGTGCGGAAGCCTCAAACCCCAAGGTCTGAAATTCCCTTTTTCTCATCGTCCATTAAGATAATAAGACTAATAGGAGAAGGTTTCTTCTTACTCCAACAGAGTATTCTACCATATTTTATTTCTTTACTTGGGAAAGAGGGCTTGGTCTTCGGCGTATATTCAAGAAAATGTTCCCATAGCCAAGCTTGCATAAACATATAACAAGAATAAAAGACTCCACCTTTGCATGGTCGTTGGAAATCATCATGTCACGAATGAAAGGATCAAAATGAGAGTATAAAGAGCCTAGAAACAAGTTACCAAAAAGGAAGGGTTGATCGTTTCAGAAAAATGGTAAAAATGTGTTCGTTCGCTAAGACTTATAAAGATTCGTTTTAGACCTAATTCTGAATTAAACAAGAAAATAAGTAAAATATTTTAACAATATTGGGAATAACTGGAACTCAGGATTCCACCAAAATCACTTCTGAAGATTTCTACAATGATTCTTTAACAATTATAGCTCTTTTATTGACTTTGTTTCTTTGGCAAAAGTAGATTTCTAAAACATTAACTTTAAATCGCAAGCATGGCGCATCAAAGGTTCTTAAGTCCCAGCATACACCATCAAAAAAAATCACAACTAATTAAGAAAAATCATAAATCAATTAAAAATCAATGCAAAAGTCACTAAGAATCAAAAATAGTTACCACTCATTCAAGAAATATAGCTTCCTCCATTGTCCCAGTGGTGGAGTTTAGATCATCGTGGTCAAAACACTCTCAAAATATTGATACATAGCTCAAAAGTGCTCAAGAAGAAGAAAAGAATAAAAAATAATTGAAACAAGCAATCTGATACGCTTATATCTGTTGCAACAGAGTATTGTAACAACTTTGAATTAGGTGTAGTTGCTAAAAGAGATTAGTAAACAACAATAATCAACGACTGATCTCGAGTGCAGTTGAAGAATGAAATTACCAACTGTTTCTACGACTGTCTTCCTCTGTGGTATGTTCTTCTTCCTCTTCTTTTCAGGAACAAAGTTTTTTTTTCCTGAAATTTTCCCAAGCCACCCAGCTCCCTTTTTCTTCCTTCTCTTAGCTTTATATAGGCTTTATTAACCCTAATAACTCCTCATACGTTGATAAGGACTAAAATATCCAACCAAAACAGACTCCAAATCTCGTTAATCCTAATCAGAGTATAAATTCTTTTCCGACAACAGAACGAGTTTTCCAGCCTTTTTTCGGCATTAAACACTCTCAAATGACGTGTTGGAGTTGTTTTTATTTTTTGAGTCATGTATTTACACGCAACAACCTTTGAATCCCATGAAAATAGGTTTCAAAACTCAACAAATATTTTTCTCGCGTAAGAAGAGAATTTCCCGCCTCTTTCTCTCTTATGAATTAAAGAAAAAAAGGGTGCCCCCAATCAAAACCCTAGGTGTCTTTAGTAATTTTCCTATGTGCCTTTATCACTTTTTAAGCTAATTTTTCACATATGTTTATTTTCCAAAAATACATACAAACACATAAAATAACACAATAAGTACAAAATTAAGCACCAACAAAATAAATAATTGAGAACAAGTTAGACATAAAAATATGTCTATCAGATACCCCCAAACTTATTATTTGCTACTCCTCGAGCAAATCTAATTTAAAAATAAAATAACAATCCTAACTCACTTTCGCAGGCATCGCGATTGCTTTTATCGTGTGCAACAAACATTTAAACCCATAGATGTCCCTATCGGTCGAGTTTTAGTCTCATGAGGGATTACAAGAGTTATACCCACAAAACCTTTACTCCAAACCTGAGCTACCTGTGAACGATTGAATGTAAACACTAAACAAGCTATTTAGTTGGCATACTAAATTCTTCGGGCGGGAATCATTACCCTATATGAGTCCAATTGTTCTACACGATTTTTCACTCAGTATACTAAAATTCATCTATAAGAAAACAAAGCTATACTTAGATAGTCGTTCAACCACGATACTTAGAATCTAACAAAGTACAATCACATGAAAAGATTTAGAAGATGGATATGGACAAATTGAAATTTGCGCATGTTGACTAAGTTGAACGGTGTTTCTCATATCTGTATGAAGGTCAGTACCAGGATGAATCCTAATAGATTGAGACACTCTCCCGCTGGTCTTTAATCCCTAATATCGACCCAACTGGTATATACAAGGGTCCCAGCGATCGATTTATTAAAAATAAAATAAAATAATTATTTATTATTTTATTAAATGTACTGATAACATGATTGGATCAAATGAATCCAAGCGCATGCTCCTTATCAACATCTTATATGATAGTTCTCATGGATCCTGCGTTCCACGCTTGCTTAGGTGACAGAGACAGGGAGAACATACACATATTGCTATCAAAGTGAATACTCGAATTTTTTTTGGTCCGAATAATAGTCTAAATAATATCAAACACCCTACTCCATCCTGGCGGTGATAAAAATTCGATATTGGTGCCCCACCGAATCACTTAGAGAAACAGAAAAATTACAAAAATTAAAACAGAAGGTGAAATAGTTGAGATAGACTTCGATATATGGGGACAACTATCATGTTATTTCTAACACCTGAACTACGCATTCTTTTATAATTAGACTATTAGTTGGGCATATTAATTCCTATAAAAGAGCTAAGTTTCCATCTACCTAGAATGGTTAGTGTCATCCTGAATTGTTCACAAGTTTCTAAATTGTGGAGTTTCATATTGCAACTAAAAGTTTATCCCATACCCCCAAAGTTAAATCTAACATTGTCCTCAATGTTCTAAAGATGAATGATTAAATACATGATCAAGGAGAAACTGTTACCAATCGAATGAAAGGAGTTAAGGAAATATATTACCGTGTCGCAAGAGCATGGGTTACCTCCTAAGAAATGCTAAGTCTAAAGTCTTCAGCCAGACTTTGGAAAGAACTAGTCACCTCATAGAATCATATAGCAATAGCCAGAACAACTGTAGGTCATCTGAATCAAATAATGCTACCATAGATAAAACAGAACTGTAACAAGCTAAGAAAATGAACAAAACGAGCATACCCTTATCTAGTTTTCTGTTTAAGACAACTACATCTAGTTGTGGTTCAGGTTCAGGTTCTACAAAAGGGTCTAGAGAAAATATTTTGATGAGTTGGATTACCTCATAGGCAAGATCAAAAGGATAAGGTTGTAGAGTCTAGAAGAACTCAACCAAGAACTTAGAAGCACATAATAATAACCTGAATAATTGTGGATCCTCAAAGTTGATCAGGTTAGACTCACACAGTTGACTACTATGAGAATGGTGGTCATTCTTAAGCAAATGTGTCGATTCTAATCTCCTAAAGTAATTAAGCTTAGTCTTAAAACTTAATAATTGACACATTTGAAAATGTTCCCTCCATTGGTATAAATTTTTTTGGTGGAAAAAAAAATTCAATCTTGGTATTATTGCCTAGGTAAACAACATCAACTAAAGAGGGTTTCTAACAACTGAACTTCTTTCTGGATATCACCAAGCTCAGTAAATCTAGTTTGAAGATGATCTTGTAAAATGGTAGAGGTGCAAATTTAAAGTCCCAAGTGAGGGACCTTTCTAAGAGTCAAAGGTAAAGCACATGGAGAATGATAGTCACCCCCAAAAAAGAGTTTTCAATGTCTCTAGATAAACCTATAAGTGAATAATTATTAAGGGTAGCACTATATTGGTGATAGACACATTTTTGTGTCTAAATTGTACTCGATTAGCTATTTAGATAGTGTTCGATTTTGTACTATTTATGGGTTTTTATGTCTTTGTAGCTATTTTCGAGAAATAAATATTTTTGGAAAAATCAGCTCAAAAGTGATAAAGGCACCTAGGAAAATTACTAAAGGAACCCAACAAAATTAATAAAGGCACCCACCAGTTGGATTGGGGGCACCCTTCATTCATATTCAAATTCAGGAAAATGGCGGGAAAGTTATTTACGTGAGAAAAGTTCTGCTGATTTGGTATGAATCGAGTTTTAAGGGATTTTGGGAAATTCTGAATTACCCAAGTGAAAAAACCACCAATATATGATCAACACACGTTAACCATAGTGATTCACGCTGGAAAAATTGCTGCAAATTCATGTCACATTCGGAAAAGGGAGTTTGTCCTTGAATCGGATTTACACGTAACTGGAGTTGGATTTGGATGGTTCTTGGTGTCCTTATCGATTAAGGATGATGGATTAAGGTTCCCCAAACCTATAAATATCAAAGAAACCAAATAAAAAAGCATCCAGGATCGAAGAGAAAAATTCCAGGAAGAGAGAGAATTTCTGCTGGTGGGAAGAACAGGAAGAACATAAGACTCCAGAGAACTGTCATTTTTCCGTTGCTTATTCCTTGAAATTTCTTCATAGGCCAGAGTCCGTACTTTATTTTTGTTCTCTTCAGCCACACAGAGAACACACTCTATAATGCTTATAAGCGTATCGGTTCTCCTGTGTTACTTTTATTTCTTCTTTGTAAGCACTTTTTGATCTATGAAAAACTATTTTGAGAGTGTTTCCAACATGATGAGTTAATCACCATCACTGGGGCGACGAGGAAGCTATTTTTCCAATAATAAAATGGTAATTCTTATTTTATTTATTTTTTTGTAATTCTTTTATAATTATTTGCTTTGAATTAAATTTGAGAAAAAAAGGTTTTTATCAATTAGTTGTGTTTTCTTTTGATGGGTCATGCTGAGTTTCGAGGTTTTGATGTCTCATGCTTTCGATTTACAACTATTATTTTGAAAACCTAACTTTGACAATATTTTGGATAAACTAAATATACGAGTTGCAAGATTTTTATCACTGGAAAAATTGGCTAATGGTGGAATTCTTAGTCTCAGTCCTTCCCATAATTTGAAATCAATTTTACTTTAATTCTTTTTTATTTTTAGTTATTAAAAATTAGGTTTAAAAATCGAATCTTCACAAGTCTCAGCGAACGAACTATTTTTACCACTTTCCTAAAACGATCAAGTTTTTGGCGCCCTCGACGCGGACTTGTCTTTCGGTTTAGAGTTTTAAATTTATTTTTAGGTTTTTATTTTTAGGTTTTTATTTTTATTTTTACTTTTTTTCTATTTTACGTTTCTTTGGGTATTTCTCTTTTTGCTACAGGTTTTGGATTTTGGATTGAAAGGAAATTGAGCCAAAGACTTTGGTGATTAAAGACTTGGAGTTAAAGTTAAAGCTAAAAGAACGGAAAAGAAGACAAATTTTTTTATTTTTAATTAGATTTTATTTAGATTTTATTTGTTTCTCTTTTTAGAAAATAATATTAGGAAATCTTTGATTATTCCTGTAATTTTTCTTTTATTTTTGAACACTTTTGGACTTGATTTTCGGACTTTGGACATTATTATTATTTTTAAACCCCACGGAAGGGTAATTTAAATATAAACTGCAACAGGAAAAGACGACAATTACGATATTGTCTCGGCCCCTCGGGTTCGTACACTGACACAGGAGTTGGTGGCCCGAGTCGACTACAACCGATTCATCCCCGTCTGGTACGAGAGGTAAGACTCGATCAACCCACGAATCCCCTGCAAGTGGGTTTACTGTATTACTTCGTATGCATATATGTTGAGGAACTGAATACGGACTTATTTTTCTAGTAAAGGGCAAGAACTGGCCATACAAGATAAGGACTCGGATTTCATCATTTTTTCCTTCTTGCCCGCTTTAGGAACATGTTACCAAACGCGAACCTAAACCTTAAAATTTTGACTAGAAAGAGACCGGTAGGGTAACGAGCTTATAGGAAACTCGTTCAAAAGGACTGTATTGGTTACTTTGTTAGCCTAACTCAAAGTTCAGGAAGATTATTTTAAGTTGATTAGAGCCGCCTTGTAACCCAAGGAAAAGTTGCCAAAGAGACAGGGTTATCAACGCTCCTTAGAGCTTATCCTATTTCTGTTCGACTTAATCTAATTCAGATCGTTCTAAGAGGTTTGCTAAAACTGTAACTAGTTGCCTTTTGAAATGATAAAAGCTGGTCTAGAAACAATCTAAGTGGAGCCATCATGATTTTTGTTTGCTAGATTCGATAGGTTTGATTTGGTTGAGTCAGCATTGCTTGTGATTATTTAGAATTCCCTTCCAATTAGGATTTATTTTTATTTATTTCTAGTTTTTTTTAGTGTATACCAAAACCGCTTGAAATCATCACTGAGCGAGCTTGGAAAAGAGACACTCTAGGTCGTTTGATTAGTGAAAAACCTAGTAGTTTCGTCCCTGGAAACGAGGACCTCGAAGACACTTCTTTTGAAGGCCATGTTTTTGGATATTTCAATTTTGAGAACTTGACACTGTGTGAAGAAGTTACTTCTAGTCCTTTGATAGAGCCATCAATGACAACTTTAAAAGCTTTGTTGAACCCGACTAGGACTTCTCGTCCATCGTGTATCAAGTTTGCTGAAACTGAAGCGGACTATGAGTTGAAACCTGAGACCATACAGATGCTCCCAATCTTCTTATGGAAAGAAAATGAAAACCCCTATTTCCATGTTAGGGATTTTGAGGAAATATATAGTACCATCAGGATTAAAGACCTAGATGATGAATCATTGAAACTTAGACTGTTTCCTTTTTCACTAAGAGACAAAGCCAAATCTTGGCTATATAGTTTGACTTCCGAGTCAATTGAAACCTATGAAAAACTTACATCTGCTTTTTTCCAGAAGTTTTTCCCTAGGCACAAAACATCATCTATTAGGCAGCAGATTTGCACATTTGCTCAACAAGAGGGAGAATTTTTATATAGGTATTTAGAAAGGTTCAATGACTTATTATCACAATGTCCTCATCATGGTTTAGAAAAAGTAAGGCTAGTTAAGATCCTCTATGAGGGTTTAGATTATTCTACAACAACCATGGTTGAGTCTTTATGCACAGGTGGGTTTGAAAATAAAACTGTCGATGGTGCGATGACATTTTTGAATGAAATCGCCGAAAAAACCTAGCAGTGGGAAAACAGTAGGGAGCCCCAGAAAACAATTCTTCTAAGTAGAGGAAATGTCAATAGGGTAGAAGGATCCTTTGAATCAGATGCCAAAATAGCAGCTATATCAAAAAGGTTAGAAGCTTTAAAATTGAGTCAATCTATTTGTGGAATTGAGCCCAAGCCATTTTAGGAAGGACAGACTGTTGAAGAGCAAGCCCATGCTCTTTATAATAACACTAGATTTGATAATCATCAGAAGTTTGACCCGTATTCAGACACCTATAACCCTGGTTGGAGAAACCATCCTAACCTTTCTTGGTATAAGGGCCAGAGTCAAGGTCAGACTAGTAATTCTAAGGTTCCCCCAGGTTTTTGTTATAATAAGAATCCTTCTGGACCGGCATAATTTCAGAATATGATAGATAAAACGATCATGAGTTTAGCAGAGTCTGTCGCCTCATTAACTCAGGATTTTACAGATTTTAAGCAGTTGGTTAACCAAAGTTTACGAGAAAATCAAAAGATCGTTCAGGTATTTCCAATTTAAAAACCCATGTTGGTCAAATCGCTGAGAGAAAGAGAAAAAGGTAGGTTCCCTAGTCAGACCCAACCCAATCCTAGAGGAGTTCATGAAGTATCTTCTGGTGAGAAATTATCAAATCATGTGAACGCGATTAAAACCCTTAGGAAAGGTAAAGTGGTAGACAACAAGGTAACCATGCCTGGTAGTGAACATACTATAGTTCACCCTTCTGAGTCAGTAGATGAAGAGACTGATAAAGTCTCTAAAGAGCCCGATGTAATTCCTTATAAGTCAGATTTTGTGCCCAGATCCCCGTTCCCACAACTGTTAGCACCAACAAAGAAGGAATCGAACTTTAACGACATATTGGAGGTTTTTAAGCAAGTCACGATCAACCTTCCATTATTAGATGCAATTAGGCAGATTCCTACTTATGCCAAGTTCCTTAAGGATATATGTACGCGAAAGCGAAATCTTAGTGTACCAAAAAAAGCCTTTTTAGCTAGTCATGTGAGTTCAATTATCCAGAACAATACAACTCTTAAGTACAAAGACCCAGGGTCCCCAACCATTTCTTGCACAATAGATAACTACCATGTTGAGAAAGCCTTACTTGACTTAAGAGCCAGTGTGAACTTACTTATGTACCATGTGTACCTCCAGCTAGGCCTTGGTGATTTGAAACCTACTCAGATAACATTGTAGTTAGCTGATAGGTCTGTGAAAATTCCTCGTGGTGTCATAGAGGATTTTCTTATTCAGGTCGATAAATTTGTTTATCCAGTAGATTTTGTTTTCCTTGACACCCAACCTGTCCCTGACCCAGAGAATCAGATACCTGTGATATTAAGTCGCCCGTTTTTAGCTGCATCTAATGCGATCATTAACTGTCGAAATGGTATTATGAACTTATCTTTTGGTAATATGACTATTAAGATGAATATTTTTAATATTAGTAACCAACCACCTGAACTAGATGACACATACATTGAAGAGGTTAGCATGATAAGAACGATAGTTCAGGAGTCATTATCAAATACTTTATTAGAAGATCCATTAGAGAAATTCCTAGCCCACTTTAGATTTGATATTGACGATGATAGTGTATTAATGAGGTGAATACTTTGTTAGATTATGCACCTTTGATGGACACTTATAATATATGGAAAACTAAGTCTGAACTTCTACCAGTTTATAAGTCCACCTTATTTCCTTCTATAGAATCCAACCAATAGTTTTTAGTCCATCTGAGAGTAATGTTCACCCTAAGTTTGGGGGTACCGATGATTTTTGTGATTGTCAAGTATCCCTACTTAAAGTCCCTAACTTGGGACTTGACATATGCACCTCTACCATTTTACAAGATCATCTTCAAACTATATTTCCTGAGCCTGGTGATGTCCAGAAAGAAGTTCAGTTGTTAGAAACCCATCATCTGGTCGATGTGGTTTACCTAGAAGATAATACCAAGATTGACTTTGTTTTCCCACCAAATTATTTTCTTCCATATATGGGAACGTATGAATTTCAAATGTGCCAGTTATTAAGTTTTGAGACTAAGCCTAATTACTTTAGGTAATTAGAATTGACACATTTGCTTAAGAATAACCACCTTCATAGTAGTCAATTGTGTGAGTCAAATATTATTGACTTTGAGGATCCACAATTATTCAGGTTATTATTATGTGCTTCTAAGTTCTTAGTTGAGTTATTCCAGACTCTACAACCTGATCTTGTTGATCCTTCTTATGAGAAAATCCAGCCCATGAAAATATTTCATCTAGATCCTTTTATAGAGCCTGAACCTGAACCACATCTAGAAGTAGTTGTCTTAAACAGAAAACTAGATAAGGGTGTGCTCGGTTTGTTCATTTTCTTGGCATGCTGCAGTTTTCTTCTATTTTGGATAGCACTATTTGATTCAGATGACCCACAGTTGTTCCGACTATTGTTGTATGATTTTATGAGGTGACTAATTCTTTTTTAGTCTTGATGAAAACGTTAAACTTAGCACTTCTTGGGAGGTAACCCATGTTCATGCTCGACCATATCACTTTCTGTTTTTATTTTTTGTAATTTTTGTGTTTCTCTGAGTGATTTGGTGGGGCACCAGTAACGAATTGTTATCACTGCAAGGATGGAGTAGAGTGTTTGAGATTATTTAGATTTTATCAAAAAAAAAAAATCGAGTATTGGCACTTTGATAGCAATATGTATGTGTTCTCCCTATCTCCGTCCCCTAAGCAAGCGTGGAACGCAGGATCCATGAGAACTATCATGTAAGATGCTAATAAGGACCATGCGCTTGGATTCAATTTGATCCAATCATGTTGTCAGTATATTTAATAATTTTTTTATTTTCAATAAATCAATCGCTGGGACCCTTGTATATACCAGTTGAATCGATATTAGTATTATAATTAAGACCAACAAGAGCATATCTCAATCCATAATTCATCCTTGTACTGACCTTCAGAAAGATATGGGAAACACCATTCACCTTAGTCAACACGCGTAAACTTCATTTTGTCTACATCCATCTTCTAAATCTTTTCATGTGATTGAACTTTGATAGATTCTGAGTATCGTGGTTGAAGAACTATCTAAGTAGAGCTTTGTTTGCTTATATATGAGTTTTAGTACGCTGATAAAAAAAACTCGTGTACAACAATTGGACTCATATAGGGTAATGATTCCCATAACCAAAGAATTTAGTATGCCAACAAAACAACTTGCTTAGTGTTTATCCTCAATCGTTCATGAGTAGCTAGGATTGGGAGTAAAGGTTTTGTGGGTATACCTCTTGTAAACCCTCACGAACACCTAGGGGTTTAAAGGCTTATTACATATGCTAAATGTAGTCGAGATTCCTGCGAAAGTGAGTTGGGATTTTATTTTATTTTATAGATTAGATTTGCTCGAGGACTAGCAAATAGTAAGTTTGGGGGTATTTGATAGACACATTTTTGTGTCTAAATTGTGCTCGATTATCTATTTTGATAGTGTTCGATTTTGTACTATTTATGGGTTTTATGTCTTTGTAGGTACTTTCGAGAAATAAATATTCGTGGAAAAATCGGCTCAAAAAGTGATAAAGGCACCCAGAAAATTTACTAAAGGCACCCAACAAAATTGATAAAGGCACCCACAAGTTGGATTGGGGGCACCCTTCATTCTAATTCAAATTCAGGAAAATGGCGGGAAAGTTATTTACGTGAGAAAAGTTCTGCTGATTTGGTATGAATCGAGTTTTAAGGGATTTTGGGTAATTCTGAGTTACCCAAGTGAAAAAACCACCAAGATATGATCAACACACCTTAACCAGAGTGATGCACGCCCGAAAAATTGCTGCAAATTCATGTCACATTCGGAAAAGGGAGTTTGTTCCTGAATCGGATTTACACGTAATTGGAGTTGGATTTGGATGGTTCTTGGTTTCCTTATCGATTAAGGATGATGGATTAAGGTTCCCCAAACCTATAAATAACAAAGAAACCAAAGAAAAAAGCATCCAGGATCGAAGAGAAAAATCCCAGGAAGAGAGAGAATTTCTGCTGGTGGGAAGAACAAGAAGAAACAGGCTCCAGAGAACTGTCATTTTTTTCGTTGCTTATTCCTTAAAATTTCTGCATCGGCCAGAGTCCTACTTTATTTTTGTTCTCTTCATCCACACAGAGAACACACTCTGTAACGCTTATAAACGTATCAGTTCTCCTGTGTTACTTTTATTTCTTCTTTGTAAACACTTTTTGAGCTATGAAAAACTATTTTGAGAGTGTTTCCTATATGATGAACTAATCACCATCACTGGGGAGACGAAGGAAGCTATTTTTCCGATAATAAAGTTGTAATTTTTATTTTATTTATTTTTTTGTAATTCTTTTATAATTATTTGATTTGAATTAAATTTGAGAAAAAAAGGTTTGTATCAATTAGTTGTGTTTTCTTTTGATGGGTCATGCTGAGTTTCAAGCATTTGATGTCTCATGCTTTCGATTTACAACTATTATTATGAAAATCTAACTTTGACAATATTTTGGATAAACTGAATATACGAGTTGCAAGATTTTTATCACTTGAAAAATTGGCTAATGGTGAAATCCTTAGTCTCAGTCCTTCCCATAATTTGAAATCAATTTTACTTTAATTCTGTTTTATTTTTAGTTATTAAAAATTAGGTTTAAAAATCGAATCTTCACAAGTCTCAGCAAACGGACTATTTTTAACACTTTTCTAAAACGATCAATTGGCAATTAAGATCATTTTGAGCAATATTATTATTTGCAAGAATTTCATTCACACTTAATGCAAACCTATTTGTATTTCAGTTAATTGCTTAAGGGATTCTTCTAGAGAAATAATTGGAATACTAATTCTCTCGCGGGATCCCCCCCCTTCCCCCACCCGATACTTAATACGAACCTATTTGTATTCTCAGTTAACTTCTTGAGGGAATTCTCTAGAGAAACAAATGGATCATACGGAGTACTTGATCGCAACTGCTCGTGTGAATCTTCTAGAGAAGGATTTTGGTCATCATAGGGAGTACTAGATCACATCTGCTTTAGGGCATCCCTCTAAGACAAAGAACTCGAATTTTTCTCATTTTCATGTTCATATGACGAGTGTATGTACGAATAGTAATTGAGATCACCTTGGTATGATCAATAACCTTCAAAAGGTTGGTGGTGGTCCCGACTACTATCCACACCATGTTGATAGTATGCATAATGTATATTTTAAAATTCAGTCGAATATTCATTGTATTGGTCCTCACAATACCATTTCGACATTTTCTAACAAAAACTTCCTAATATATTTACAAAAAATCTAAGAAAATAAATCCTAACAGGAAGGGGGTTCTAAACATATACAAACAAGTCCGACTCAACCAAATCAAACCTACTGAATCTAGCAAACAAAAAGCATGATGGCTCCACTTAGATTGTTTGTAGACAATCTTTTATTCTTCCAAAAGGCAACTAGTTACAGTTTTAGCAAATCCCTTAGAACAATCTGAATTAGATTAAGTCGAATAGGAAAAGGATAATCTCTAAGGAGCTTTGGTAACCCTACCTCTTTGGAAACATTTCCTTGGGTTATAAGGCGACTCGAATCTACTTAAAATAATATTTCTAAGCTTTGAGTTAGGCTAACAGAGTAACCAATATAGTACTTTTAAATGACTTTCTTATAAGCTCGTTACCCTATCAGTCTCTTTCTAGTCAAAATTTCAAGTTTAGGTTCGCGTTTAGTAACGTGTTCCTAAAGTGGGCAAAAAGGAAACGGTGATGAAATTCGAGTCCTTGTCTTATATGGCCAGTCTTTGCCCTTAACTAGAAAAGTAAATCCGTATTCAGGTCCTCAGCATATATGCATTAAAAAGGCATCTAGAAGATCCACTGACAGGGGATTTGTGGGTGGTTAGAGTCTTACCTTCCATTCCATACGGGCGATGAACCGTTAAAGTCGACTCAGGCCACCGAATCCTATGTCAGTGTACGAACCCGAGGGGGAAGAGACAATATCGTAATTTTCGTCCTTCCCTGTGCAGTTTATATTTAATTACCCTTCCCTATGGTTTAAAAATATTAAAGTCCAAAAGTCCCCCCAAAAAAAATTCCAAAGTCCAAAGAAAAAGTCCAAAAATAAAAGAAAAATTACAAAAATAATAAAAAATTTCCTAATACAATTTTCTATAAATACAAATAAATAAAACCCTAAAAATTAAATAAAATTAAAATTAACTAAAAAAATAAAATAAAATAAGTTTATCTTCTTTTTCCGTTCTTTTCGATTTCTTTGACTCCAAGTCTTTAATCAATCAATATAATTTTTGGCTCAAATTTCTTTTGATCCAAAACCTGTAATACAAAGAAAAATACAAAAAAAACACGTAAAATAGAAAAAATAAAAATAAAATAAATAAAATAAAAATCTAATTAAACTAACTAAACGAAAAACTAAACCTAAAAAAATAATCTAAAAACAAGTCCCCGGCATCGGCGCCAGAAACTGATATGTTTTAGAATAATAGTAAAAATGTGTTCGTTCACTGAGACTTGTGAAGATTCGTTTAGACCTAATTCTGAATTAAACTAGAAAATAAGTAAAAGATTTTAACAATATTGGGAAGAACTGGAACTCAGGATTCCAAAAAAATCACTTCTGAATGATTTCTATAATGGTTCTTTAACAATTATAGCTCTTTTATTGACTTTGTTTCTTTGCCAAAAGTAGATTTCTAAAATATTAACTGTAAATCGCAAGCATGGCACATCAAAAGCTCTTAAGTCCCAGCATACACCATCAAACAAAATCACAACTAATTAAGAAAAATCATAAATCAATTAAAAATCAACGCAAAAGTCATTAAGAATAAAAAATAGTTACCATTCATTCAAGAAATATGGCTTCCTCTATTGTCCCAGTGGTTGGATTTAGATCACCGTGCTCAGAACACTCTCAAAAGATTGATTCATAACTCAAAAAGTGCTCAAAAAGAAGAAAAGAATCAAAAATAATTGAAACAAGCAATCTGATACGCGTATATATGTTGCAACAGAGTATTACAACAACTCTGAATTATGTGTAATTGCTAAAAAAAATTAGTAATGAGAACAGTCATCAACGACTGATCTCGAGTGCAGTTGAAGAATGGAATTAGCAACTATTTCTGCGACCGTCTTCCTCGGTGGTCTGTTCTTCTTCCTCTTCTTTTCACGAACAAAGTTTTTTTTCCCTGAAATTTTCCCAAGCCACCCAGCTCCCTTTTTCTTCCTTCTCTTTGCTTTATATAGGCTTTATTAATCCTAATAACTTCTCCTAAGTTGATAATGACTAAAATATCCAACCAAAACAGACTCCAAATCTCGTTAATCCTAATCAGAGTATAAATTCTTTTCCGGCAACAAAACGAGTTTTCTAGCCTGTTTTCTCGGCATTAAAAACTCTCAAATGACGTGTTCGAGTTAGTTTTATTTGCTGCGTCATGTATTTACACGAAACAACCTTTGAATCCCATGAAAATAGGTTTCAAAACTCAACAAATATTTCTCTCGCGTAAGAAGAAAATTTCCCGCCTCTTTCTCTATTTTGAATTAAAGAAAAAAGGGTGCCCCAATCCAAACACGGGGTTCCTTTAACAATATGGTGGGTTCCTTTAGTAATTTTCCCGGGTGCCTTTATCACTTTTTGAGCCAGTTTTTTCACAAAGGTTTATTTCCAAAAACACCTACAAACACATAAAATAACACAATAAGTACAAAATTGAGCACTAACAAAATAGATAATTGAGAACAATTTAGACACAAAAATATGTATATCAAGGGTCTTTCCACCAGCAAGCCCAACAACAAGCGGAAAAAGTCCAGACTTCAATTGACCTCCAGAAGAATTTTCGAACACATATCTGGAAAGCTAAAGTGTAAGGAACGCAATAATGCACAAAGGATTGTCAATAACAAGGCCGTCAGCACTTGTACTTCCGTTCCACCAGTAGGCAATCCAAGCCGAATAATTCTTGTTATTACAACGATCAGATTTCTGTAGAGCTGGTATTTTCTGGATGAGGATGGTACCATATTTTTTCTCCTTTTCATACCATTCAAGTGGAATATTACCAACAACGGGCAGTTGCATCAAGACCGCCATATCCTCCAAAGTGATAGTTAACTCACCCCAAGTGCATACTGCTAAATGGGCTGGACCGCACCAACGAGAGGAAAATGAAAGCAGACCCTTCGTGTCCTTATTAAGTCTCAAATTCTCAGATAGTCACACAACATGGAGTATCTTGGTATTTTCTAGAACCAACTTCACCTGAGGATTCTCCAACGTAACTTTATCCCATCATGTCCATTCAGGCAAAGGAATCTGGAACGTCTTAAAATCAACAAATGAGGGCCTGTGTATTCTTCTCTGCAAACAAAACCTGACAATATCTCGTGAATAAATACTCTCAGGCTGAGGAAGGCTATTCATGTTCGGAATAAAAATGCCAGTATAACCAGGGCCAGCAGCCTCTTCAACAACACCATCAGAGAACTTGTCATGAATACTGGGCACATGTCTAGAGAAATAACATCAGAATTTTTGCAAAGCAGTGGTAGCATTATCTTTCTGATTGATAGACATTTACAATTGGTTCGAATAATATTCACGTCAACTACTGGGAAATCATGTGCAAGGTATAGTTCTTTTTTATACAAATAGATGTTTATATGTATAAATTAAAACCAACATCAAGGAAAATTGATACAAACTCTAGCATACCTAGTTAAAGCTCAACAACGATGCAATGAAGCCAATGAAGAATTATCACAATCCGAGACAACAACTGTGGAATTGGAGCTCACGTGTAAGAGGAGATCATTACCAAGTCAATAACATGTTTATGCAATTAAACAAGAAAAATTAATTGAGCTACTAATTTAGTACTCACGTAAAAAAAAAATAAAAAAAATAAAACTCATGTGAATAATCCACGTAAGAAAAAGAAGAGAAAGCTTACCTAGTCGGTGCTGGAAATTGGCCGACGCTGATCATCTAGAGAGATCGCCGGCGGGAGAAGTTGTTGCTGCTGGTGGGAAGAGCTGGAAAGTGTTGGTGATGATGGGAGAAAATAATAAAATAATAATAGTTTACTCCCTTTTATAGTGATTGGCTTCCAAATCTATGTCAAACAAGAATTTCCTAATTGAAACCATGCTCCCGTGCTACATGCGGGTCAATTTTTGTCTCTCCACCATACAAATCAGCCACGCTTCGCTAATTTACGCTCCCCAGATGATGCTCTATCATCCTACATGCACTACTACATCAACTATTACCTCTTCAATTATTCAACATCGTTGGAGCGTAATGAAATCAGAATATCTGGTAATGTACGACAAACAAAAACTTGTTGATTTATTTTGCTTATAACAGTAAAATAATACATATATATATACAAATCGCCATCTAGTGCTTATCACGAAACACATTATCGTTCCCGGTAAGCAGGAGACTTAATGTTGATGGTGAGTTTTTGAAAAGGGAGAAAATCGTAATATTTCCCTTGTAATGCTTCTTTTTGCCTAGCTGTAGAGGCGTGAAATAAATGTACATTAATTTCTGACAAGCATCAGAATTATGAATACAATAAAGAATTATGAATGCGTTAGTTTTCGAGCATCTTTCTCTTGCTTGTGCTTGCACCATCCTGAGTCCATGACTCCAATAAAGACTGAGTAGATTGACTCAGGAAAAACAAATTTAATTAGGAGCTCTGTTGCAGAGTTCAGGCCTAGCCATTAACCAAGAAGTGATGGGAACGACGGAACCCATAACTGCAGAAGATTCCATTGAAAACGAATCCTAATGATTCATTAGGTGGGATGGCGGAAAGAATCAGGAAACCTATTCTTTTCAATTCCTACGAGAAATCAAATCATGTTACATGGGGATTATTCATAGGGTTTTGGTCTGGCGGTCATAGCAACATGTGGCTTGACAACACCCCATGATCTGGAAGTTACAAAGTAGTGGTAAAGCTGGAGAAGTTAATAAGGTAATGGAGTAATAGCTTCCCGAAGATCCCAGGGAGGTTATACCATTATCCCCACGACTTCCACTTCTCCATCTCTTCATCAACTCCACTACTTTACAAGGAATCGTGTGAACTCTCAACTATTATAAATAGGCTCCTTAGCCCATTTCAGAATCACAACAAGCTTACAATTCTCATAAGCTCTGTGATTTCTCTCAATAGTCCTACAACTCTACACACAATTCAACACATAAAATTCCTTCAACCTTCTTTGCTTCCCTCCTTGTAACCGAAGCAGGGCGAAACGTCTACTATCGTGGTTTAGGCTTGCCTAGTACGATTTGATTTCCGAATCTAAAGAAAGTACTTCTACAGTATATTGTTTTGCCTAGAATCAATTTTTAGGTACTAACACATATATAAATTTTATATTTCTACTACAGAAAAAAATAATAATTTTTACTAATTTCATCTTTGTTAAAAATCCACCATCAATAACATCGTGAAAAAACAGTTACGTGGATGATTATACTCATAATAATATAATCATCATCCGAACAAGAATTTCAATCCATGGTCTCACTTGTAGACTTTGACAGTTTTTTTCCCTTTTTGGTTTTTTGATCACCTTATAGTGGGTTGAGACATTTCAGTTGAATACTTTTGGCAAAGAGAAAAAATATATTAATAGTTTTTAGTACAAAAGAATAACCCAAACTAATCCATGGGGAAAAACTCGCAAAAATGCTAGAAAGATCCTGGTTTTGACACACACAAAAAACCAGGCTTACATGTTGTATAGGTATTAGTTCATGGCGGTTCAACAGGGACCCATCGCGGGCCTCAAAAAGTTTTCAGATCTAGGGCTTAGATGTATACACATAGGGCTTAGATGTATACCACATAGGGATGTAAGGGTTCAAAATCCGGTGTCATCCTAACACTGTCGAAAACTCACTCACTCGGCGTTGCTAATGGTAATAGACTACCTGAGAGCTTTATAGCACAAACGCATCTAAAATGATCGCGTGTCGGCGTCCGACGCTTGGACACACGTGTCTCCGTTTTAGACACATCAATAGCATCATATTTATATGTCACACGCTATTTTAATATAAATGAATTTTAATAAATTTGTTATATACCATCAATTTAGTAGTGTCGTTAAAAAATTACATACATAGTATATATATTTTAGTAAAAAACTGATTTCATAACGTGTAGGCGTTTTAATTGTTTAGAATTTATCTAAATCTATATCGCGTTGAGTCTGCGTCTCCCGGTCAGTGCTACCCAGCATGAGAGTTATTTCTCCTGGATTTACTTTGATCAATTCTCTATTGATTCTGAATTTCTGATTCAAAGCAGTCAACTCACAGTCTACAAAAACAAAAAAAGTTACTGGATTTCTGATTAAAAAAGAAAGTTACTAGAACGCGTCAATAGTGTTCAAAACCATTTGACAGGACCACCGTTTTCCAAGTTTTCCTTCGGTAGTCCTCACTGTCATTGAAATCTCTCTCTCTCTATCTATTCTCTGTTTCAATGTTGTTGAAATTTCATCATCTTCCATCACAAATTTAAATAAAAAAACCTAGAATTTATTTGATAAAAAATGGCGGAAAATCAAGTAACTTCGCCGAAATCAATTCTATCAACAAATTCAATTGATTCAATTCAACAGCAACAACAAAACCCCAGTCTACTTTCTCCTCCTTGTTCAAATAACAACAATAGTAGTAGTAATAATAATAATAATATCTTGTCTCCGTCGTCTTCAATGGATCATCAGATCTCATCTCCTCAAATTTCTTTAACTCAAACACCTTCGCTTTCAGCTAATTCATCTCAATCCTCTTTACTTCATTCCCAACAACAACAACAACAACAAATTAACCCTAATGTTTTACAACAGCAACAACAGCTGAATCAACAACAACAATTGAATCAACCGCAACAGAATTTGATGCCGCAGAAGAATTTTGGTCAAATGCAGAGATCACCATCAATGTCACGGATGAGTCAATTACAGCAGCAGCAACAAACGTACGGTATGGCGACTGGGACTATGTTACAACAAACGGGTGTATATGGGCAGATGAATTTTGGTGCTGCATCCAATCTTCAACAGCAACAACAGCTGCAGCAGCAAATGGTTAGTGGGGGTGGGGGTTTATCTAGGTCAGGTTTGATTGGACAAGCTAGTGGGCAACTACCAATGTTGCCTGGCCAAGCAGCAGCAGCAGCTAATGCTCAATACAATATTCAATCTCAATTGATGGTACATACTTTGCGTTCATTGATTAGGATGGGGTTTGGATTGAATTTAAGCGTTCCCTTTTTTATTGGAGTTATAATTGGTTAGTGTCGAATTTTTGTGCAGCCGAGGCAAAAGACAAATTTGATCCAAGGATCCCAGTTTCTTGCGGGAAATAATTCTGCACAAACATTGCAAGGACTTCAGTCATTAGGAGTGGTGGGGATTGGTCAGCTTGGACCGAATAGGTCACTTGCTTATGCACAGCATTTAAAGCAAGCGCAAATGAGGCAACAACAGTTGCCCCAACAGACATCTCTTACTTCTCCTCAGGTGTAAATTTTGCATTTTAAATATTTATTAAGATTTCATCAATTCTAAAACTAATACTAAGAGTCCAAGACTCTCATGTTTTAGAAATTTTCAACTATGTAAAAGGCTAGTGATAAGAACCGAAAGCTCAACTGCACTTTCTTTATGAGCTTTTAACGTGTCAATAATGTACTAGTAAAACTCAAACCCCAAATGTTAGAACCTTAGGTAGGAAGAAATGTATACTTCCCTGAAATTCACCGATCTGAGAATATGAATTCCCCTCTCACCCTTAACACACATTTTTAGCTGTTTCGGGTCTGAATTTTCTCTCGTCATCTAGGTCTGCTTGCCTGTAAAATTTTAATCAACTAGTCTTACAGCTGTGTCTTGGTGTCAGACATTGGTGTGAATCTAGGGATAATTGTTAAAGTCTTCATTATTCCATGGATAACACATGCCTGCGTGGTTTATTCTTTTTCTTAAGCGGCGTAACATTTAAGTTTCTTGTCTTTCTTAGGTTACATGGCAATCTATAAGAATTATGTAAATATTATGGAAGTGCATTTTTCAAATGATTGCAGGATGTTTTTGGCATAGGGTCAAATTCGATAACTAAAAAGCATGTGTGATCATTGTGCCCATTTTTTCTTTAGCCAGTTTTTTCTGTTATGTATAAAAATTAGTTGTAAAGTTTGATATTGTAAGGAAATTAATTTCAGATTCCCCAGGGTTATTCTGTCCAGATATGCGGGTTAGTTGAACTTGTCTTTCTTTAAGTGTGTTGGTGTCATATTATGTGTAGCTGTACTTGTAGTTGTTCATCAGTCCAATGGTTGGCAGTGCAGGCTTTGAGTTGGCTAAGGAACATCCTTTTAAAATGAAGGAACTTAGTGACATTTAGGGATGTCGGATCTTGAGTCAGTTGACGTCTTCCTTCAGTCCATGGTTTTCCGCTTTAGAAATCAATTAAAAAATTGGATGATGAATTTTAATTCTTTCTTTTAACACCATTGTGTCTTTAGAAGCTACAGGGTCTACAAAGGACATCATCAATGGCTGCCTTGAATCCCCAATTAGCAGGGTTGACTCAGAACGGGCAACCAACTATGTTGACACAGCAGCAATGGTTCAAGCAAATACAGCAACCAATATCTTCTCCAGGTTCTCCCTCTTTCCAGCTGCAACCACAGCAGAGGCAACAACCGCAGACATACTTGCCTCAGCAGCTAGCATCATCTCCCCAATTGCACCCAAAATCCATGACCATGAACCAGCAGCAACTATCCCAACTAGTAAATCAACAGCCACAGCTGGTGAATCAGCAATCACAGTTGCATCATCAGCAGCAGCTCCAACAACAACAACAGCAGCAGCAACAACAACAGTCTCCAAGGATGCATGGTTCAACAGTTCAGAAATCATTTAGCTTGACTGGATCACAACCAGATACTCCTGCATCTGGCACCACCACACCAGGGGGTAGTTCAAGCCATGGAACAGAGACAAACAATCAACTTCTTGGAAAAAGAAAGATACAAGATCTGGTCTCTCAGGTCATTGTTACTACCTTTGACCCTAGACAGTTGATGATCCAATATTCATTATCTCCATTTTCGTGATTTTTTAATTTGAATTACCAAGCAAGAAATGATGATGATGTTCTCTCTATTTTTCTGTTGAAGCTGTGGAAAAGCCGGGTTTTGTGTTCCATTATCTACCCTGAAGAGATAGTTCTCAACTCTATTTTTTAGATGCATATTTCATCAAAAATTATAATAATATGCAACTTTAGCTGTTCTTTCTGGTTTAAGGAAAGTATAAAACAGAGTCCCTTGAGATGTTTAAAATCTGGGAGTGGCTTGTAATTCGGGCATGAGGCTCTATAAAGAGATTAATTTTTTGGCCTGGTATTAATGACTGGTCTTTTGGTTAAATGAACCACAAATAATGGTGTCTGCGAAAGACATATGAAGGGCTTTAGATATAGATGTGGGTCCGGGTTTTCTTTGTTCTTTTTTATGCTTTTGGTTTTGGTAACTTTGATATGGGTTTCATTTCTAGCCTATCCCAACTTGTTTGGGATTAAGGGCTTGGTTGTTGTTGTTGTTGTTGTTGATGGATAGTTTGCGCAATCTTGTCATTCAAATCTTCCTGTTAAAGTTTCTTAAGCTGAGTATCTCCATTCCTTCTTTTTTTACAGGTGGATTCACACGGAAAGCTGGATTCTGAAGTTGAAGATCTCCTACTGGAGATAGCTGATGACTTCATTGATTCGGTAATCCTTTATATGATATTCCCTGTTAAGACAGGATAACACTTAGTAACTTGTGGTTTAGACGATTTACTTATCTCCAAGAAGTTCTTCGTTCCTTTTTCTTTTTTTATGCAGCAGTAACTTTGTGCTAGTTCTCTAATTGCTTTACATCCACACAAGGACCAATTCTCTTCTATTAGGTTGTTAACCATTGTTTCCCAGGAAAATATAGAAGTGATACTTAACATTGGGTATTAGAGCATCCTGCACTTTACTATATATGTGATGCATGCTTGAGTAGGTTTTTCTGATACAACATTTTACAGACATGGTTTTACCCAAGAATTTGTCTTTGCAGGTCACCACATTTGCTTGCAGTTTAGCTAAGCATCGGAAATCTGCATCATTGGAATCCAAGGATTTGTTGCTACACCTTGGTAGGTTTTTCTTCTCTCATCTTATTTATATAAGTTTTTTTTTTTTTTCCTGTACTAGTTTGTTGTTGTTAGGAACTATACCATATGGAAGTGTATATCAGGCCCAGTTCATAATTAGGAAGTCCGTATTGCTCCATCGTTCTGTGAGGAATAAATTGTCCGTAGAATTGTTAAGGGGATTTTTTCAAAATTATTTGTTGGAAGGAAATGAGAAGGCATTCGTGCATGTGTTGTTTTGCATGTTATGGGAAGTAAGACCCTTCTTTGTTATTGTGGGGTATCTATGATCAAGTTCTCTGCTATTTGACCCATGAAAAGCAATGGCTGCAAGGCAGAGATTCGATGCACGCGAGGGAGTGAGGCCAATGGACTTCACACTCAGACAACTATCTGGCAGTCAATTTGGGCATATGCTTCCTTGTGGACCAAACATCATTTTCCGATGAAAAAAAAGTGTTTTTTCTTTTTTTTTGCTTATCCTTATGTAAACTAAACTGTGAGTTTTCAATTGGGGAATCTGAACAAAGGCAATACTTTGCAGAGAAGAATTGGCATTTAACAATCCCAGGATTTACAGGCGAGGAGCAGAAATACTCAAAAAGACCGGTAAGAATTTCATATCGAATCTGTGTAAACTTTTTTTGTGACTATGACGTATTGTTTCGTAGAGTTTATAGAGTTCCTATTCAAATGAGAGGCCATCAGGCAGGTAGTATAAAAATTTCAATACAGACTGCCGAGTTTCTGCTGATTAGTAGATGATTTACATTCCCCTGGCTCCTTTAATGATATGTTACATTTGTTAAATTTAATGTTTTATCAAAGAAACCTGTGTTTAGTTATTTCTTTTATGAAAAATGTAAATGCAGTTGTCCGGTGATCTTCACAAGAAGCGTCTCGAAATGGTAAGACTGGAAACTGACTTTTGAAATCAAATTCTGACTCTAGGTTTTATTTCCTCAAGTCATACATAAATAATTGACATACATAAATCATTGGATCAGATACGAGCTCTTATGGAATCCTCGCAACACCCAGAGAATACAAAAATGATCAATCCTAAAGATACCATGAAACAGGGGTTTATGCATCCAGTTGGAGTTAACCATCAACTTAAAACACCCACAAATTCGGAGCAATTGGTTTCTTCATTAGCTGGATCTTCAATGTTGCAGCAACTTCCCAGGTTTTAATGAAGAAATATTATTCATCCCAACTAATTGGGGGCTCAACATAAGTCGGTGCCTCTGCCTGGACCTTACTGTTAGGATGTAATTGTAAATAGTTATCATGTGAGGGGTGTTTTAGGTCTTTTTACAGTTGTACATTATGTGTTACTTTTGTCTTTCATATTTTGATCGAATGCGAAACATGTTCGGGTGTTCTTCTTCGTTTACTCATGAATACACGTTATGTCGCTCTAAAAGTTACCAATATCTATCAGTAATTCTAGATTGACGGAAGGAAATTTAGTGGTAGATGCAACGGGAATGTTAAATACTAGAGTCCACCATCTCAAGGCTATTTATTTATTTATTTTTATAATATTTGGTTATGCTCTCTTTGTTTTTTAATATCTGTTCTTTATTTTATTTTTGTGAGTTTTAATATTGTGTTCAATTTCTTTTATAATTGTATTGACAAACTTTTAAATATATCTTTGAATCTTTTATATTTATAACTGAACCTAGTTTAAAATTTTAAATAATATTTATATTATTAGGAAATAAATATGTTAATTTTTTTTGTTTATATTTCAATTTTTTTAAACATAATTTTTTTTTAACTACAAATATTAATTTCTAAAAATAGTTAAAATATCAAATATATGTTATTTTATAACTAATAGAAATAATTTTCATTATTTTTTTGATCTCCTTTTGAATTAGTCAAAGTGGTTATATATTAAGAAACAAAGAGTAATCTTTTTTTAACCCTTATTAGCATATGCGATGAGGCACAATCGGTGCTTCATAGTGCATACTCTATTTGTTTTTGCCACTTTATACGGGTTGTTAATGTATTGCATGACTTTTGGTGCTTGCCACTTTACATACCAATTTTGATGTAGAGTCCGACACCCAGAAAAAAACAAAGCTATTGAGCATATTACCACCGTTGATCAGACATTCAAAAGTTTTTAACTGTTGCTCAGACATATTTCTATGAATACAGCTAATTGCATAGAGATGATCTCCATATGACCACGTTACATTAAAATAGTCCAACAACCTGTACCGTAGATTAAAATAGCACATAATTAATTCATCTCCGTGGGAAAAAAAGATTTGAAAAAAAAAAAATCACTAAGATCAACGAAGCACACCTTGTACAAGAGAGTACCAAAAATTGTAGATAAGAACGAAAAAAAGTATAGATCACTAAGATCAATGAAGCACATCTAAGTATTCTGCAGAGCTATCTGCTGGAAATTCGCATTTTCTCTTGAATTCTAATCTGCAATCATTTTCAGCATCGACTATGTTTTTTCTGCAAACCTCTTTAAGATATTTGCCTTCATGGGAGAAGGAACGGGCAAGAAGATTTTATTAACATCAATATGAATTAATGATGAGTTTTTTACTTCAACTATATTCAACTAAGCGTCACTGAGGGATCTTACAGCAGAACTTGACAATCCGATCATCTCAACTGATTTAGTATAACATTCTCTCTACACAGAACAAAAAGATTAAAATTTAGGAAAACCGTGCCAATTCCATAAAACACATAAGATACTACGTGACACAACCATTTTAGTGAGATTAATACTATGAGTACAATTTACGTATCTAGAATAGATTTGCTGACTCATTAAGTACAATAAACTCTCGATGTCGCAGACTTACTCTTTCATAAGTTAACAGGGGCTTTATGTAGGCTTTGGTTATGAATCTCCCGTGTTGTCCAAGTATTTCAGCACTACCTCTTCATACTCCCGAAATGATCTGGTTGAACATATTTGTAACAAAATTGCAGTGCTAAAAGATAATATTGTAAAGAAATCATGGATACCCCTCATTTGACATCAACATACCCTCATTTGACATCTGCATGACTCCAATCGATCTCAAATCTTAGTTCAGTGGATACCCCTGGTTCCTCCAGGCCCCAAACCAAATCAGTTAATATGTTACTGCTGCGGACACTTCCAGAAGCTCGGACCGAAGTAAATTTATTTAATACCTTGACCGAAAATTAACATCGCACAAAGAAAAACAAAATAAATAAATAGCGATGATTAAGATGAATGGCGTTCCATGAGAGTCATTCGAATTCAATTACATGGATATAAACAATCATTGCTTAACATGGAGTATGGGCCATCATCAGGCCAGTGATTCTCTTTGAGAACTCCATGATCACTGGTTTCAATAGGTTGAAGTGATGGTTTTACTATGTTATTAAAAGCAATGAACAGAAAAAGGAAATTTGAATATCAAATGAGTTGACTGCTAGCTGGAAACTTGGATAATCTCTCCGTGACAATAGGGGTAAAATATCGAGTTCATCTTAGCTTTATCGAGAAGAAGAAATCTCCAACCAATGCACAATATCGTGCACCTGTATCCACATGTTTAAGTTTCAAACTCACAGATAGATAAAGCTAACCCGCCAAAACTGGGGCCCAAATAGGAATACACACCAAACCTCATTGTAAAAAAAAAAAAACTCTCAATATGAACAAATTTATAACAACTACAAAAAGAATTTACAGACGCACTTAAAACTGATTAGGTTGAGTGAAGTCAGTTTAATGGTATATGCATACATAATACCTACTACAAATAAATCTGGAAAAAGGCTCCCAGAGATCTTTTAGATTTCCAATTAGTGGCAACAGGGACAACAACATGACACTAATTCTATTAGAAATGTCCTGAAATTCTGATACTTACTACTGGCCACATGTAATTCAAAAGTTGAAACCCATGATGAAAAAATTAATGGTGAGCCTTCGTAAGTTTTTAAATGAGTGAAATTGTTCTATGACTCCAGTGAAGCACAAAAAGCCACAACTAAAGACCGGGTACATGCTCTGCATTACAATAACTTGTCACTTAACCAAACATTTGTCAAACATAGAACTGTACATACCTCTATACCTTGTTGTAGCATTGGAAAGCTCCAGTTCCAGGAAACCTCCAAGTACCAATTTGCTCTGAGTAAGACGGATATCTAAGCTCTCCAACTGGACCCATTCCTAGTTGATTTCCTAGATGAATCACATTAAATAATATTTATCAATTGAACTCAATGGAAATCACTCATGGGATTAGTATAGGTATAATTAGAAAAAAATAAACAAAATTATAAGGAGGAAATACAAAAGGTGGGGTTAATTGTTTTTTGGTACTTATATTTTATCCAGTTTTAGTTTTTGGTCTAACATTTATCCAATATTAGGGTTTGGTACCTGGGCTGAACGTTGACCGTAGTTAATCGTTATTGACCGGAATTAATTAATTTTATAAAATAAATAAAAGGGAGGAGAAGACGATGAAAAACAATTGATTTAATAGTTTTGTTAACTGTTAGATAAAATAACAAAAAAATTATTGATTTTATTAAATTAAAGTTAGACTTAACCTGGTCAATGTATGTCAACGTTCAGTCCAGATACCAAACTCTAATACTGAACAAATGTTAGATCAAAGATTAAAACTTGATAAAATATAAGTATCAAACGTCAATTAACCCATTACAAAAAGTAGTTGGTGATGAAGCTATAATGACATTGTGATAAAGCCAGCAGATTTGTAAAACCACATTTCAAACGTGATAAGCATGGATTAATATAAGACCTTGTCCAGCAGATTTGGCTTGCCCAAGAGAGTCGAGATACCAAGTTTATGCTACTTAAGTTGCCAGGACAATTATCACAATGGGCAGGATAACCCCAAAATCCCCAACAGGAAGCACGTCTGAATCATTGGCAGGAACGTCAAGTCAGTATGTGGAGACGCAAGATTAAGATAGTTACATTCAAAAAACGGACTACCAAAGGCTTACCATGGTTGAATCTGTTTTTTTGGGTATTCACGGCTTTCGCAAGTTGAGACTTTGCCCGTTGAGTTACCATATATGAGCTCTCAACATTCAATGTCATCTAAAAGGAAAAAACAATGTAGCATCAGACATGGAGGTGCACAGATATACTCCCTCCGTTTCAACAAAAGTGATAATAATACTTTTGTTAAAACAGAAATAGTATTATTTTAGTTTTAGAGCTAGTCTGATCTCGAGGGAGGGAGGTGAGTTACCGATGACAGCTCCTTGCTCATGAACCATCACAGCAAGATCTTTGAAAAATCTTATTTACCTCACCTTCTGGTTATGTATCTCTTGGATTATCCTTGTTCTCTTTCTTCAATGATTGCATTACTGAAAACATCTCATAGTCCAGTAGCAATTCAATGGCTTCGCTGGTTAGCATCTCTTAACAGAGATTTCTAGAGGACTAAAACACATGAAAAAGTTACCACTTTCCCTCAAGAAAAAAAAATGCATGCACCAGATCAGTTTCAAGGCTAACTTTCTGAAAGAAGATGGACGTATCTTTTATCCTGGCTCTTCAAGATCAGGCTCTGAGACTGTTCATAAGAATAAGATGGTTAGTGTTCTTAAGTTAAAAATGAAAGTTTGAGGGGAAAAGAGATGACAATATCATTTAAAGGGATCACTCAACAGTGAAAGATGGTAGGATTAGATAATGTCCGAATTCTGTTTAGTATTCAATAAAAAAACTTGGTTTTGTTACAGAAAATTCCTACTCTTTCTACGAAAATTTAGAAAAAGAAAACCAAAAAAGGAATGGAACTTTTAGAAAATTCACCATAGTTCCTTCCTACCTAATAGGTTATCAAGATGAGTGTCAATCGTGTCTTCGAAGATTATTTGCAACACAGAGAAAACCTTTACCTCCCTGTAAGATAGTTCTATAAAAACAGATATTGTACCTTGTAAAATTCCGATTTCTTCTTTGGATATAGTTTGTTACAGTCCTAGGATGGTGTATACAATTCCTCCCAGTAAGACTAATTTTTAGGATGGTGTATACGAAACACTTTTTAAAACTTGTTTTCCCACTCTTTCATTGTTTAAAGCTACAAATATACGTACACATCAAAATGAAGAACGCAACAATGGCTACCTTGGTATGATTAGTTTCTTGTCTGTTGTTATTGATGTTGGGTTCAACATCATTACTCATAACCTATGCAATTACCATCACCAGTAAACTTTGATGCCACCGAATGCAAACTTTACAACTCATACGGTGTATGGAATGACCGAAAAGAGTGTCGGTGCTGAATGTAATCTAGTCAAAAACAAAAGAAGAACTACGATTAGCTACCGTAGTGTTGATTGAATCGAGTGTTCGTTAGTTAACATAGTGTTGAATCGAGTGGTACCTGAAAACTGAGAAATCTTTTAGCTTTTCATCATCAAGAATCGAGAAGAAGGGAGAAGATGATAAAGAGAGACGGAGAAAGCGAGGAAATATAGAAAACACGAAGCGAAAACAAATCCTGACCCTCGTGAGTATAATTTTTAGAATCTTACGATTCACCGTTTCCTTCTTCCTTAGGAACACGTTACCTAACGCGAACCTAAGCCTAAAATTTGATTAGAAACAGACCTATAGGATAACGAACTTATTGGAAAATCATTCAAAAGGACTGTGTTGGTTACTTTTCTAGCCTAACTCAAGGTTCAAGAAGATTATTTTAAGTTGATTAGAGCCGCCTTGTAACCCAGGGAAAAGTGCCAAAGAGACAGGGTTATCAAAGCTCCTTAGAGCTTATCCTCTTTCTCTTCGACTTAATCTAATTCGGATCGTTCTAAGAGGTTTGCTAAAACTGTAACTACTTGCCTTTCGAAAGAATAAAAGCTAGTCTAGAAACAATCTAAGTGGAGCCTTCATGCTTTTTGTTTGATAGATTCAATAGGTTTGATTTGGTTGAGTCGGCCTTGTTTGTGTATGTTTAGAACCCCTTCCGCTAGGATTTATTTTTAGAATTTATTTTTGTATATATATATGGAAGTTTTTGTTAGAAAATGTCGAACTGGTATTATGAAGACCAATACAATGAATATCCGACTGAATTTCAAAATAGACATTATCCATACTATCAACATAGTGTGGATAGTACTTGGGACCACTACCAATCTTCTGAAGGTTATGGTTCATACCAAGGTGATCCCAATTACTATTCATACATACACACGTGTTATGAACATGAAAATGAGAAAAATTCGAGTTCTTTTTCTTGGAGGGATGCCCTAAAGCAGTTGCAATCTAGTACTCATCATGAACCTATTATGCCTCTAGAAGAATACCTCAATAAGATATCTGAGATAACAAATAGGTTTGAATTAAGTGTGAGAGGAACAATTAGTAGTCCAACTCTTTCTCTAGAAGAATCCCTCAAGGAGTTGACTGAGAATACAAAAAGGTTCGGATTAAGATGGGGGAACAAATAGTAGCCCAAATCTTTCTCTAGACGAATCCCTCAAGCAGTTGACTGAGAATAAAAATAGATTTGCATTAAGTATGAATGAAAGTCTTGCAAAGAATAATATTGATCAAAATGATCTTAATTTCCAATATAGTGATACCCTTGATAATTATTCACCTAGTCAACAGGGCGAGGATAGAATTGGTAACACTACTTATTTAGACGAGGTTCAAACATCTTCATATTATTATGATGATGAGGATAGTATTGGTGAAGAACTTGAAATATACAGGCATCGTGATCAAGAAATTGTCACTCCAATTGTGCTTCATAATGATAGTGTTATTTCTATTTCAAATCCAAATAATTTTAATGATTATTCACCTATTCAAAAGGAAAATGATTTGACTAGAGATACCACTATTTTATACGGTGTAGAATTTTCTTGTTTTGAAGCCGATAATGGTTTAAAGGAACGAGTTTTGTCCTGAGACTAGTGATTTAGAGTCTAACGATTCTAAGACAATAGTCTCTGACGAAGATGATAAACTCTTAGAGAATTTTAATGTGATAGAGGACGATTTGATTCAGGTTGATAAAATAGTTTCCCCAGTGGATTTTGTTGTCCTAGACATCCAACCTTTTCAGGTCCCAGAGGCTCAAATTCCAGTGATCTTAGGTCGTCCCTTTTTAGCTACATATAATTTCATCATCAACTATGGAAATGGAATAATTAATTTTTCTTTTGGTAACATGACTATTGAACTGAATCTATTTAGTATGAGTAGACAACCTTCTTGTGAGATCTATGATTTAGAAGAAGTGAACGTAACTAGTACTTCAGTTCATAAATCTTTACCAAACATTTTGTTAGAAGATCCGTTATAGAAATGCCTAGCCCACTTTAGGTTTGATGTTGACGAAGATAGTGTTATTAATGAGGTGAATAAATTGTTAGATTCTTCACCTTTGATGGACTCTTATATATGGAAAGCTAAGTTTGAACTTCTACTAGTTTATAAATCTACCTTATTTCCTTCTATAGATGAAACTGAGTGTAGTTCTGACCTTAAGGACCCTAGAATCCGACCAACAGTGTCTAATCCATCTGAGAGTAATGTCCACCCTAAGTTTGGGGGTACCGATAATTCTTGTGAGTGTCAAGTATTCCTTCTTAAAGTACCTCACTTGGGAATTGACATATGCACCTCTACCATTTTTCAAGATCATCTTCAAACTAGATTCCCTAAGCCTGTTGATGTCCAGAAAGAAATTCAGTTGTTAGAGACCCATCCTCTGGTTGATGTGGTTTACCCAGGAAATAATACCAAGATTGAATTTATTTTCCCACCAAAATATTTTCTTCCATATATAGGAATGTTTGAATTTCAAATGTAAGTTTTGAGACTAAGCCTAATTACTTTAGGAGATTAGAATCGACACATTTGCTTAAGAATGACCACCATTTTCGTAGTAGTCAACTGTGTGGGTCAAATCTTAAGTTATTATTATGTGCCTTAATTTTATTATTTGAGTTTTTCCAGATTCTACAACCTGATCCACCAGATCCTTCCTATGAGGAAAGTCATCCTAAAGAGATTTATCTAGACCCTTTCATAGAGCCCGAACCTGAACCTCAAATAGATGTAGTTGTCATAAACAAAACACTAGATAGGGATAAGGTTGTACTCGGTTTGTTCACTTTTTGGGCCTGCTGTAATTTCCTTCTATTTTGGATAACATTATTTTGTTCAGATGACCCAGAGTTGTTCCGACTATTGTTATATGATTTTATGAGGTGACTAATTCTTTCTTAATATGGATGAAGACTTTAAACTTAGCACTTCTTGGGAGGTAACCCATGCTCATGCGACACGGTAATATCCTTCCTTAACTCCTTTTCTTTGATTGGTAACAGTTTCTCCTTGTTCATTCTTTTAATAATTCATCTTTAGAACATTGAGGACAATGTTAGATTTAAGTTTGGGGGTAAGGAAGAAAATTTTAGTGAAGTATGAAACTCCAAAGTCTAAAAACTTGTGAACAATTAAGGATGACACTAATCATTCTAGGTAGATGGAAACTTTAGCTTTTTTTCTATAGGAATTGGTGTGCCTAGTTAAATGGTATATTCATAGAAGGATGCCTAGCTCAGGTGTTAGAAATAACATGATAGTTGTCACCATATCTCGGAGTCTAGCTCGACTGTATCACCTTCTGTTTTTATTTTTGTAATTTTGTGTTTCTCTAAGTGATTTGGTGGGGCACCAATATCGAATTGTTATCGCTGTCAGGATGAAGTTGAGTGTTTGAGATCAAACCCCATTATTGTATTATTTAGAGCATTTTTCAATTTTTTTTTGACTATTGACACTTTGATAGCAATATGTGTGTGTTCTCCCTGTTTCCATCGCCTAAGCAAGAGTGAAATGCAGGATCCATGAAACTATCATGTAATCTGCTGAAAAGGAGCATGCGCTTGGATTCATTTGATCAAATCATGTTGTCAGTACATTTAAATAAATAATTATTTTATTTTTAATAAATCGACCGTTGAACCCTTGTATATACCAGCTGAGTCGATATTAGTATAAGAAGTAAGACTAGTGGGAGCGTATCTCAATCCATTAGGATTCATCCTGGCGGCGACCTTCAGACATATATGGGAAACACCATTCACCTTAGTCAACATGTGCACCATTCATTTTGTCTATATCCATCTTCTAAATCTTTTCATGTGATTGTACTTTGATAGATTCTGAGTATCGTGGTTGAACTCTATCTAAGTAGAGTTTTGAAAATTCTTGTATGAATTTTAGTACGCTGAGTGAAAACTCGTGTACAGTAATTGGACTCATATAGGGGAATGATTCTTATAGGAGAAGAACTTAGTATACCAACTAAATAGCTTGTTTAGTGTATATCCTCAATCGTTCACAGGTAGCTAGGGTTTGGAGTAAAGGTTTTGTGGGTATATCTCTTGTAAACTCTCACGAGACAAAACTCGTCCGATAGGGACACCTATGGGTTTAAAGGTTTATTGCACACGCTAAGTGCAATCGCGATGCATGCGAAAGTGAGTTATGATTTCTTTTTATTTTCTAGATTAGATTTGCTCGAGGACTAGCAAATAATAAGTTTGGGGGTATTTGATAGACACGTTTTCGTGTCTTATTTGATCTCAATTTGTATATTGTTAGAACTCATTTGTGTACTTATATTGTGATTTTATGTGTTTGTAGATATTTTCGGAGAATAAATAATTCGAGGAAAATTGGGCTTAAAAAGTTATAAAGGCACCCAAGAAAATTGATAAAGGCACCCAAATTTCTACTAAAGGCACCCACTTCTTTAAAATTCGAATTTAAATTTTGGCGGGAACCTATATCTCTAATTGGCGTGAATTTATGAAGTTTGTTTTTGGGTAAAATTCAATTTTAAGACAAGTTATATTTTTGTCTTAATTAAGATCAGTTGTTTGGGATACTCAAAATCAAAACAAGATTTATTTTTCAAGATATTTTCACGTAAAAAGAGGGAAGAAAAAGAGAATCTCTAGCAAGAACAAGTGGAAGGGAATAGTTTGGGAAATCTTTCTTATCTCACGTTAATAGTTCTTCATGAGTATTTTGAATATCAGAGCAACAAGGGGAAACAATATCAAAACAGAATCACCGAGAATTCAAAGGAAAAATATCACCGACTATTCCCATCAAATGAAAAGATCTGTGAGAAATTTGTTGAAGATTTGGAGTGTTTTGATCGTGCTAGTATAAATAGAAGGGTCTAGGAAGAGTTCCAGAGGGGGGTCTGGAGAGTCCAGAATCGCAAATCAAGAATTCCAGAAAATCTGCGCGTGATCATGATGAAGAAAATGACGATTCTGTTGCGAAAAGTTTGAAGCTTTTGTGGCCAAAAGTTTGAAGATTACGTTGCTAAAGCTTTTAACTTTGCAACGTTTATCTTCATTTGCAACATCTAGTTTCGGTGAAACAGTTATCCCTCTATAACAGTGAGTCTGTAACGTTTATAAACGTTGCAAACTCACTGTTTTCATTATTTTCACTATTTTTCATTATTTTCAAACACTTTGAGCTATGTACCAAACTTTTGAGGGTGTTTTGAGCAAGATGAGCTAAACCCCATATGCTGAGGTGACGGAGGAAGCCATTGTTTCAATAAAAGTGGTATATTTCTATTTTAATTAATTTTTACAATTTCTTTTATGACTATTTGCCTTGGTTGAAAATTGATTTAATGATTTTTGTTAAGCAATTGTGATTTCGTTAGATGGTACATGTGGCCTAGATTTTAGATGTTCCATGCCTTTGTTATACAATTGTTATTTTGAGAATCTACTTTTGCAACATATTAGAATCACTTTAAATGTAAACAATTGCATAATTATAATTATTGAATTGAATCATTTTAATTGGTTAATGATGAAATCCATAACCTCAGTATTTGTTAATATTATTTTCATATTTTGTGTATATTTTTAGTTTAAAATTAATTTATTAAATCTAAATTCAATCTTCACAAGTTCAAGCGAACAATACTTTATTTACCACTAAACGAAAACCATCATCCAGCGTGTCTCCTTGGCCAACGCCTCCCTAGATCCAGTACGTCCCATGCCTGGCGGGTATCCTTGGTTAGCGCCTCCCTAGCTCCAACGCCTTTTTAGCTCCTAGCAGGTCCCTAATCCTGGAAAGGCCCTAAGCCTGACAGGTCCCTCATATCCAGTACGTCCCTAGCTAGCACATATCTATCCCAATACGCCTTTCTTCTCAATATTGGTCTAACACCAAATCTTATATGGTTTTCTAATATGTCTTCTTGCTTAAAAAGGCCTTTACAATATTTGGCCTCAAATGCCTCTCAGACTTACGATAAGTCACTTCTGAGCTAATACTTAGTTATTAAATATGCCATGTTACTTCCTAACAAGCACATGACCACTGAACTTCCCAGACTCGACACTAATCAGTCTGATTATAAATTTAGTGAGTTGCACAACTTGCCTCACTGACTTAGCAAGTCATTAAATTTGACTTAATCAAAATAATAGTGGCTTATGACTCCACTATTCCCACAATACATCAAATACAACACATGGGGGGGATTCTCATTGGGGTAATGGTCTGGCGGTTTACGAAAATCGTGGGTGGTGGCACCACCTCCACGAACAATAAGGTAACAAGTAGTGGGCGGTTACAGAGAAGTTGAGAGGATGAGGAGTAGTGGTTTGACAGGTATTCCTTACCTACCAGACACCACACCGCTACAATCTCCACAATCATCACTTCTCCACCTCTCCCTAACTTCCACAACTTACGAGATATAAGTGTGTCTCCTTCGAACTATAAATAGATAGTTCTCATCCATTCAAGAACAAGACAAATGGTCAGGAGAAACAAAAACATACAGAATTAGCGATTCATCTCAGAGATAATCCTTTATTCTTCACACACTGCCTATCGCACTGATATTCTCAACCTTCTTTGCTTCCCTCCCCTAAGATATACCCAATCTTCTCCACCTTTTTTATTGAAGCAGGACGTGAACGACCATTTCTTGGTTTAGGCTCATCCTGTTCGGTTTTAATCTTTCAAACCTACTTAAAAGTATAATTTTGCTGTATATTTGTTTTAAACTAAAACAACAACACATATAGTTCTTTCATCCTCCGACAATAATACAAAAACTTACATGTTATTGTAGAAAATATACAACCAAGTGATCGAAACCATTCCATA
>JAJJMC010027464.1:2265652-2284235 GCA_023531435.1 Papaver californicum | reverse complement strand
TAAAAAAATAAAAACCCCGTTGTCCAACACCATCCTACACCCCCCCCCCCCCCCCCCCCCCCGTCACAAAAATGACAAAGGAACCAAAAATTACACTAGGGTATTTTGAAAGAACAATTAAGTTTGAAGAAGCCGATACGATCAATAAGAGATTAAGAAAAACAAGATGTTTATCATACTATCAATTTGATGAGCCTATTAAGATCATAATTACCTTAATTTTTAGGAAAGCGATTAACCAGAGTAATGCTTTCCTAGATTCGATAAGCCTAACTAAGATCAAAATTAACTTAGTTACTAAGAAAAAAATTAACTAGAGTAATTCTTTCCTAGATTGGATAAGATTACTACGATTAATGATTGATCTAGTTACTTATCGGGAAAACAATTACCAGAAATAATTATTCCCTCAATTTCCAAAACCACACTCCACACAAAGAAATATCATCAAGCACAACTTCAAAAAGAACTCTCCCCATGTGATTGTCATTCTGCACATCCACAAGAGAACAACATAAAGCAACCTTTACCAGAGAAAGGTTAAGATCACGATTTTAACATTCACCTGCCACGAAGAAAGACTAAAACCGAAATCACTTATATGTATACCGAATATTTAATTTATAGAACATAAACAAATATTAGTATATGTGACTCACATATGATTTTAATCATCAAATTTTCTTATGGTATAAATATAGAAATCACAAGGATTTAGTTTAAACTCTGCTATAATCATATGCCACAAATCATGAGAAAATAAAGCCAACATATAAGACCGAACTTTATCTCATAAAATGAAAGAAACACAAAGAGATTAATCAAAGAAAAAAATGTATTGCAATCACATTCTATGAACCATTATTGATACAATTTTTTATAAATAAATACTTATCATCAAATTTTACTGATAGTTAAATAGATTTTACATAATGATTGAAATACATCAAGATTTGATTAATCTATTCTTTTTTGCCAAAGATTATTACCAAGAACGAATTCTTGATCAATAAGCTTTTTAATGTTGTGAATCACCCTTTATGAGTTGAATAATCCTATGCATTCCTTGAAGGAATACTTGATCGAAGTATAATTCCTCAACTTTGATCAGATTTGGTTCTTCATCATTTAATCTTTTAAAAAGAATTTCCTGTTGTTTGGCAAGTTTGTCTTGCATCTGGAGAGATTTATCAAGAGATCGTTTCAACACCATACCTCCAACTATATTTTCGTACAAGTACGAACCATCTTATGAAACTCCTTTTCATAATCAATCCTTGATTCTGGACAATTACTTCTTTTGCTGGTTTTACCTAACTCTTATTAAAATTAACATCCAGTAAGATTAGAGAAGTTACAGGTAAGTTTCTCAGCGTATCTTTCAGAAATTCTTAGACAAAGGTTTGAGTGTCTTGAAATTTTCGGTACACGCATAAAAATATATGATTTTTCAAGAGATATTTTCAGTAAAGAAGAATACAGAGTTTCCAAATATATTTGATCATAGATTAAGAAGGAGGATATTTTCTCTACATTTTCCGAAAACTAACCTGATTAAAAATTTTAAGAATTTAACTTTACAGATGTTCCTCCGATATATCTTACATAATTATCAGTAGATGTGCTCTGAAATTGCACTTTTTTCACAAAATTAATTTTTGAGCACGGGGTGAGAATGTGCATTCTTTGAAACTAGGTTGTGATAAGGGGAAACTTACTCCGCTCATTGTCAGTTGCAGCACACTGATTTTTATTTATACTCTTTGTAATCCTTCCATCTTTACATGCAGTAGATTTGTTATGATTCTTGATTGAAGATCAAGATTTAACCAGCATCAAAGATGCGTTTGATTTAAGCAGAAAATGATTCTCAGTTCTAATGAATCTGTTACAGGACTTGGGTTTTATAGCAGTATAGCTAACCTGACTGACCTCTAACGTACACTATCATTTATTGCTAACGTACACATTTCTCACATGTGTAACTCACATGATTCAGTGTTGTTATAAGAAATGGAGTGTAAACTCAGTGTAAGAATAATATATGTTATTACCCCCCTCAAACTGTGTGGATGGCAGAGCAAAAAACACTCAGTTTGTCTCTGAGATACTTGAATCTTGGTCCTGAGAACCCCTTAGTAAAGACATCAGCGGCTTGATCCACTGTGGATACATAGGACACCTTCAACTTGTTATCTTGTATGAGTTCCCTCACAAAGTTATAGTCAACAACTAGGTGTTTCATTTTGCTGTGATTAACTGGGTTTGAAGAGTATGCTATGGCAGTGACACTATTACATAGAATGATTGGTTTGCCATGAATTGGTAAGTACATCTCATTTAATAGCTTGACCACCCATTGCATTTCAGCTGTTGCATTTGCCAAACTTCTGAACTCAGCTTCTGTGGATGACCTTGCAACTGTATTTTGCCTTTTGCTAGACCATGATATTGGATTATTACCTAAGAATATGCAGTAGCCACTTGTGCTCCTCTTGGTTACAAAATCTCCTGCCCAATCTGCATCACTGTACCCCTGGAGTGATTGTATGCCTTTAGTGAAGTAAATACCATAGTTAACAGACCCTTTAATATACCTTAAGATCTTCTTTGCTGCTATCATATGGGATGTCCTTGGCTTTTGTATATGTTGGCAAACTTGATTTACAGCATAGCAAATCTCTGGTCTAGACCAGGTCAGATATTGCAATCCACCAACCAAAGACCTGTATCCTGTTGGATCTGACAGAACTTCTCCTTCGTCTGAGTTTTATTTTTCTATGTTCCTGAAGTGGAGTTGAACTAGGCTTGGCACCTGACATGTTATGTTTTTCCAAAAGATCTAAAGCATATTTTGCTTGTGAGATGAATTGAACATTATCATTTCTTTTGATTTCAAGACCTAGGAAATAATGTAGTGCTCCTAGATTTTTAACTGGAAAGTATGTCTGCAGAGTAGCAATGAAGTCTGTGCAGTAAGTAGATGAAGTACCTGTAATGAGGATGTCATCTACATATATACCAAAACGAATGTTAGCCTTGTGCCTTGCTTCTGAATGAACAGAGAGGAGTCTGCAGTGGAGAGTGTGAATCCATGTTGAAGTAGAATTTGATTTAACTTTGCATACCAAGCTTTTGGAGCTTGTTTTAGCCCATAGAGAGACTTATTTAGCTTGCAGACTTATGTTGGATTGTCTGAATCCACAAAGCCTTGTGGTTGTTGCATATAGATATCTTCTTGTAATTCCCCATGTAAGAATGCATTACTTACATCCAATCGTGTTATGTTCCAATTGCAGCTAACAACAACAGATAAAAGTACCCTTATTGTAGTAGCCTTAGCAAATGGACTGAAGGTGTCTGTGTAGTCTAGCCCTTCTTTCTGGTGAAAACCCTTGGTTACAAGCCTTGCCTTATATCTTTCAATTGAACCATCTGGATGATATTTCAACCTAAACACCCATTTACACCCTACTATGTTCATAGATGGCAGATGAGGAACTTTTTTCCAAGTGTTTGCATCTTGCAGTGTATTATATTCCTCAACTAAGGCCTGTCTCCACTTTGGATTTTTGCTTGCCTCTGTGTAGCAAGTTGGTGTTACTGGTGGGACTTGGGAAAGAATGTCTGCAGAATAAGCATGTTTTGTGAAATACACCTTTGGTTTTGAGATCCCTGACTTACCTCTTGTCTGCATGATGTGTGAGTTGATGGTTGGAGTATCTTGTAGTTCTTTTGGTTGATATGTGAATGATGGAGACTGTGACATAGTGGCTATTTCTGACAATTTAGTAGTTTCATAGTCCTTTGAGGTTGTGTTTGTTGAATTGAACATTTTTTGATAAGGAAAAATAGTTTCTCTGAATACTACATGTCTAGATATGTATATTCTGTCTGTGCTAGGGTCTAAACATCTGTACCCTTTGTGCTTGGAGCTGTATCCTATAAATATACATGGCACACTCCTTGGAGCTAGTTTATGTGGTGCATAGGGCTTTAGCCATGGATAACAAAAAGAACCAAATGTTCTTAAGAAATATAAATCAGGTAGTTTATGATAGAGTACCTCATAAGGTGATTTGTACCCAATTGCTTTAGTTGGCAATCTGTTTATAGTGTAGTTTGCTGTTGAGAAAGCACCTGACCAGAATGAATCATCCAACTTGGATTGTATTAGATATGTCTTCCTACTTCCACTATGTGCTTGTGTTTAGATTCTGCCACTCCATTTTGTTCTGGAGTGTGTGGACAGCTGAACTCCTGCTTTATTCCATTCATTTCCAGTAATGTAACTAGTTGATTACGAAACTCACCTCCACCATCTGATCTGATAGCTTTGATAGTGTATGGTATTTGATTTTCAATGAATAATTTGAATTGATTAAAGATTTTTCTGAACTCAGATTTGTCATTCATATGAAATAACCAACAAATTTTGAAAAATCATCTATGATGACAACATAGTACTTATAACCTTGTTTAGAAATTACAGGACTTGGACCCCATAAAATATGTAGTAATTCCAGTGGATTTGAACTAAAACTGTTTGAAGCTTAAAAGGGTAGTTTATGTGATCTACCCACAGAACATGCACTACACAATGTGTGTTTATTTGCAATACTTGGTAATGAAATACTTTTTGCAACATGTTGCATAGTTGCAAAAGAAGGATGTGCCAGTCTCCTGTGCCATACTTCAGAGGACAATGCTGATGCTACTGCAGAGTTAGCTATGTGCTTTGTGGATCCTTTTAGATAAATGGGATAAAGTTCATCACTGTGAAGGCCTGCCCATATTTTCTTCCCAGTGAACAAGTCCTTCACATAATAACCAGAAGAGTTGAAAGTTATAGAACAATTGTTATCTTCTGTGAACTTGTGGACAGAAAGTAGATTTTGAGTTGTTTGAGGCACCAAAAGTATGTTATGCATCTTAAAAATATGTCCTGGTACATATTTAAGTGAGGAGCCAGAATGAGTGATTGACATACCTTCACCATTGGCAGCCTTAATCTTGTCAGATCCAAGATAGCTTGTTGATGCCTGCAGCTCAGTCTTGTCTGGAGTAATGTGGCTAGTTGCTCCACTGTCAGCATACCATGGATTTTCCCTCATGATGTTTGCAGAAGCAAGCATTGCAGACATTCTTGCTGGTGTTGTTGCATTGTTATGAGTAAAATTTAGTCTATTCCTGCAATCTAAAGCACTGTGTCCAGGTTTCTCACATATCTGACAAACAAGATTTGTATACATCTGATTTCTTGAGTCTTGTGAGAGCCTTGGTCCATTGTACATGTTTCTGTAGTTTGAGCCTTTGCTAATGAAGTTAGGGGATCTTTTATATTGTCTCTAGATGTCACTATGTTGTTGATACATAGTAGTACCTCTGATGTTTGAGTTGGTGTAGTCTCTAGATCTGAAATTATTGTCTCTGAAATGATTTCTTGAATGATTAAATTGTGCACTGAATGCTTGATTGGAAGCATTAGATAGTATATCAGAATTTCTTTGGCCTATCACAGACTCTTCACTAAGAAGATTATTGTGAAGTTCAATGAAAGTTATTGGAGGATACCTATGTCTCATTGATGTTGAAAATGGAATATAATCATTGTGCAAGGAAGATAAGGTAATGACAACTAGTTCTTTGTCTAAGATCAATTCTCCTGTTGCTGCAAGCTGATCAGAAAGAGTTTTTATTTCATCTATAAGTGTAGATATGGTTTTGTTACCTTGTTTAACAGAGAGTAGCTTAGTACGCAGATGAATGCAATGAGTAGATGATGATCTTGCAAACGTTTCTTCAATATTGTTCCATAAATTGTGAGAAGTAGTAGAGGATGCAAAATAGGGTATCACAGGTTCTGAAATTGTGCTGTTTATCCACAACACAATTGTTGAATCTTCATCTATCCAATCCAGATAGTGTGGATTTTCTACATTATTACTTTGATTTCTTTGGTTGGTGTATTGTTCAGGACATTGGTAAGTACTATCAAGATACTTCATGAGCTTAAACTTTCTGATTACTGGAAGCATCTCCAGGTAAGATAGTTATCCTCTTTTAATTTGAGAGGAACAAGACTAGTTAATTGATTCAGAGGTACCTTGCTGAATGAATTTGATGTTGGATTTTCAGTAGTTGAGGGAAAGTCACAGATCATTGACAAGAAGAAAATGAATTTGATTTGAGAAACAATTAGAAGCTTAATAGCTATGATACCATAGTAGATTTGTTATGATTCTTGATTGAAGACCAAGATTTAACCAGCATCAAAGATGCGTTTGATTTAAGCAGAAAATGATTCTCAGTTCTAATGAATCTGTTACAGGACTTGGGTTTTATAGCAGTATAGCTAACCCTGACTGACCTCTAACGTACACTAGCATTTATTGCTAACGTACACATTTCTCACATGTGTAACTCACATGATTCAGTGTTGTTATAAGAAATGGAGTGTAAACTCAGTGTAAGAATAGTATCTGTTATTAACATGAACCACTGAAGTTGTCATAAAACAGACTATCATCAAGATACAAAGGTTTTACAACGGATGACAAGGAGATGTATGTTTTCTTCGTTACTTCCCTTAGCACAAGTGATCTGGAGACATTATTTGGTACACATTTTCAAGTACTTGTGATCACTTGCTTTTTACAGATGTTTTCGTTCACGGTTGAGAAGCATAATTGATGGGGACGTGCCTTTGGATCTTTTTGGGAGTAGATTTCTTCCAAATCGGAACATCTGACCTTCCGCTAACAGAGTTAGGATGATCATGACAATATTGCTTTCTTAGATATCGGACGACTATTCCCTGGTCTTACCAAACGATTTGGTATAAGGTTAGAATATTCATTTTTCAACCATACCATATATTCATGATGTTTGTTAACTTCCATAGTGCATATATTGTTTACAATCTGTTCGAATATTACCTTTAATTCCACTAAAGTAACATCGTTTCTTATCATATGAATGACAAAGAGTTGAGTGATGATACAGAACACTCTGGTAAAAAATATGATTAGTGGGTACTTTCTTTTTACCGGGAGCTGACAGAGAACAAGCTTCTTTTGATCTAGAAAAGAAATTCTCTTTCGGGAACTTGCTATGTCTATATTTTCATGTTTCAAGAAATTAATCATCTTATTAGATTTTTGCTCATTTGAGTGAATCTTTTGGTTATCTCGAAGGGACTTAATAACCGACGAGTTTTCAGACATGAGTTTGAGATTTTCTTCTTATAACATTTTGATTCTCTCAAAAGCAATATCAATCTCAGACTTGAATGAGATTTTCAAGGCACTGTATTTATCAGTTGCAAAGTTTTTCAAACGTTCGCACTCCTTTTCTTGATAGATACTTTTCCGTGGCTTCTCTTTAAGACATCATATCTTCAAAGAAGATTCATTCTTGCGAGAGAAGTAATCTGCTTTTGAGTAATTCAGGTCATGCATAAGTTGATCAAATTCAAAGTTCTTTGATTCCAAGCAATTTTTCACGAGTTTACATTCTCTTATTAGTGCAAGGTTAAGATCTTTAGCACATGTGAGAAACTGCTCGCTTAATTTTTTCAGCTCAGTCTTTTTAATATTCATATGTGCAATAAGACTCTCAATAGTCAATAACGGATTTTTTTTCTACTACTGACATAACTGCAAGGCTTAATTCAAACTCATCGTGAGAACTTCCATAGCTATATAATACTCCCTTCGTTTTTGAAAAAGAGTTACTATTACTTTTTCAATTTGACCTATTTTTAGGCTAAAATGAAAAATTGATAGTAACTCTTTTTCAGAAACGGAGGTAGTATATCATAAGCATGATGATCTTGATCTGAACTTGATGAGGAAGTGTCTTTCAAACATTTGATGAAATTGAACCCAGCGGGCGATTCACCAAACTCTTGTGATGCGTTAACTGGGTCTTTTTTATTATTTCCTATAACCTTATTTGATTTATGCCTTTATAGGTGTAGATGATAAATTTTTGACAAGGTCTAGAATTGTAAAATTATCCTCTGCCTAGCAGCAGGAAGATAGAAGTATGTACGCATATTTATGCGCATATTCCTATCTTTATATCAAAATACAAAATATTGTATCTCTAATTATATATTCCACAAATAGTTTCTCTAAACAACTATATGCATTCTAAACTGATCTTGTAACCTCTCTAATATCCACAATATTTATGCCATATCGAATCAGTTTCAAGTCGCACAAATTCCACGGCTGAATTCCTTGAACTCGTCTCGAATGTGCATTGTCCAATAATATACATTAAATCTTGGAATATTTAAATGCTTAATCCCTGAAGATGTATTTTAGCTTAATACTTTGTTCGTAAAGAACACATCAGAAATTGTTGTCCTGAGCTTAAAATATGCCACTTTAGCATTTTCTCAAGGAAAACCACGAATTATGCGTCGTTCCTCTTGGACGCGCCACAAGCAAAGAGAAATGCCTCCAAAGACGCAGTGTACCTTTGAGCTAGGCTAACTATAGCTTTTTCCTACGCTAGAACCAGGCTAGCACTAGTCTTTTGCTAGTAGCGTCCTAATGACGTATTACCCTTTTAACTAAGGAGATAGAGCTAGCTCGCTAGCCCATCTTAGCGATGTCTTAGCTTTCGTGCTTAAGAGGATAATATATTAGCTTTTACGTTAAGAAGATAGCAAGCTAGCGCTAGCTCTTTAGCTCAAATGCTAATGCACTGCTAAGGGAAGCTAGCGCTAGCTTCTCAACGCAAATGTTAATGCGCTAGCTTCCCTTATGAGCGCATTAGAATTTGCGCTAAAGAGATGACGCTAGACCTGCTAGATGCTTCTCTTAGAACTTTGCCGTTCTTCTTTTTAGCACTGGCCTAATGCCAGCACTGGCCCTATATGGTTATCTAATAAGCCTTCTTGCTTAGGAACCTCCTCGCTATTTTGGCCTCAAGCACTTCAAGAATTATGCCCTGTCGCTTCTAAGGTGAGTTATGTCTATTGAAACAACCATGTTAGTTTTAAGTTAATACATGACCACTAAACTTACCATATTTGGCACTAATTAGTATGATTATCAATTCAGTAAGTTGCTCAACTTGCCTCACTTACTTAGCAAGTCATTGACTTGACTTGACCTAAGCAAAACAGTAGTAATTCACGATTCCACCATCATTCTACGAGATATCAAATACAACGCATGGGGAGATTCTCATTGGGGTATTGGTCTGGTGGTCTACGATAATTCTGCGTTGTGGCAGCACATCCACGAACAAGAAGGTAACAAGTATTGGGATAGTTACAAGACGGTTGAGAGCACGAGAAGTAGTGGTCATACAAGTCCTCCCTATTTTTAGGACATGACTCCACTACAATATCCACAATCGTTACTCCTTCACTTCTTTTGTAACTTGTACCACTTACGAGAAATCAGTGTGTCTCCTCAGAAATATAAATAAATGGCTTCATCTATTCGAAACAAAAAAAGACAGAGAGAGAACTAAGAGACAAAAATGTACAGAATTAGTGATCTATTCCAGAGATAATCCATTCTTCTCTACACACTGCAATTACTCATCACACTGAGACTCCTCAACCTTCTTTGTTTCCTTTCCCTAAGACCTACCCAATCTTCTCCACCTTTGTGATCGAAACAGGATGTGAACGGCCATTTTTTGGTTTAGGCTCGTTCTGTTCGAGCTTGATCTCTCGAACCTACCTGAAAGTACTCTTTTGCAGTATATTTTTTTTCACCCTAAAACAATTGGCGATCACAGTGGGAGATCAACCTCTCGATTTCAGTTATTCAAAATAGTGAATCTTAGGTATGGAGTAGTTACAACTCCTATTGCCATTTCAGGTAGTGTTGGTGGTGGAAATTATGAAAACACCCATGTCTTTACCGACCCTCCTCGCACCAATGTTGCTACTAATGCAAACACCACACCTTATTTTGATGGCACGACTAATGAAAATGCCAGGAATGTTCAAACGCCACCCAACATGGTCGATCTGATGTAAAGACAGAAAGTTCTTTCCAGAATACAAGAATACATGGTTATCCCTTAGAAAGAGGTACTCGCATGTTGTTAGTACCTAAAAATTACTTTTAGGCAAAACAATGTACTGTTAAAGTACTTTCTTTAGATTCAGAAAACTGAATCATACATGGCAAGTATAAACCACGATAGTAGACGTTTCATCCTACTTCAGTCAAAAGGAGGGAAAATGGGTTGATCCTAGGGGAGGGAAGCAATGAAATTTGAAGGAAATAATTGTGATGAATTGTGTATAGAGATGTTGAACTATTGAGAATAACAGAGCTTGTAAAGAATGATAAGCTTGTTCTGTTTTTTGAATAGGCTAAATAGCCTATTTATAATAGTTTGGGAACACACATATTTTCCTTGTAAGTAGTGGAGGTAGTGAAGGAGCGGGGAGATGGATATTGTGGAGATAATGGTGTAATCCCTCATTATCTTTGGAAGTTACTGGAAAACATTACTCCACCATCTTTTCAACTGTTGTAACCGTCACAATTACTTGTAACTTTTCTATCATGGGGTGTTGCCACGCCGCATGTTGCTGTAAACCACCAGAACAATACCCCATGCAAAATCCCCCCATGTAATTGTTTTGATTTATCGAAGGAGTTAGTGGAGTCATGGACTCAAATAACACAAGTGATTTGTGAGTTTATCAAAGATTAATGATATCAATAAGTTTGTGCCAACACAATATGGCAATGGCCTAGCATTGGCACTAGTAGCAAAGGATAATCCTAGCACGAGCAAACTTGGCGATGGTACAAGCATAGGTGTTGACACGAGCATAAGTGTTAGCGTGAGAAAGCTTGAAGGGATGCGCAAAGGTGGGGAAGAAAGAGTGTTACTGCTGCTAAAAGCACAGGCTAACCCTAGCACTAGTGCTGATGCTAGCGTTGCCGACAACACAGGCGCTAGCGCTGCTGGAAGCGTAGGCGCTATCACTGATCCTAGCTATTGCTAGCACTCCTAGTGTTTGTTTTGCGCGTGTGCATATTGGCTTTGTTAGCTTTGTTGGCTTTTTCCTGGTTTTTGGCACATGTATGTGCTACTCATTTGTGTTAGGAGCGTGGCTAGGGCTTTTTAAGGCTATCACTTGCTAATGCCATGGTTATTGCCTATGTGCTGCTAGCCTTGGCATTTGCTAATGCTATGGCCATAATTATGGCTTATTTAGGGCTTCTTTGTCACATGAGATTTAATTGTTTAGCATTTGTGCTCAACTTTATGCAGTGCATGCAAAACATATTTAAGAAATTCAGCCGTGGAAGTTTGCAACTTGAAATAGTGCTTGATGCGACCCTGCAATTAGATGGTATGCATCTAATTAGTGTTTTTGTTCAGATATGGCATAACCTCTATTTTGAATGTTCGCGATTTGTATAATCAATATACTTCTGGTTAATACAAATAGTTTGCATGAACGCACATGAAATAACGAGGATTTAGTTGAGTATAACTCTGAAATTTCTATGGTGCATATATATGCAAAAGAGCTACAAGTCTAATTTATCCAGGAGATGAATATCCCTTCTCGATTTTATTGCAGAATGTAGGATAGGAGTATGTATTCATAATTCTGATGTCGGGTCAGAAATTTATACATTATTATTTCATGCTTCTGCAGCTAGGCAAAAGCAATATTACAATTTTCTCCCTTGTCAAAAACCCACCATCAACATTAAGTCCCCTGCTTAGCGCGGACCAGTAATGTTTCGTGGTAAACACTAGATGGTGGTATCAATACTAGGGGAACTTCAAATAAATAGAATTCGTAAGACCATGAATGATTACTCATCTTTTCCGGAAATATTGCAATATGCTTGTTATGTCAGTACGGGCCTGTTGAGAAGAAATTGTCTTTTCAGTACCTGTGGCGCTAATGGTCTTTGTAGATACATACAATTTTGGGCAGAACAAAGATGGTCGTCTATACGAGCGAAACTAATAGGGGAGTCTTTGCCACAAGTCTTGTTGTGCTAGACTCATGGATGAGCTGCATCTGCATGAGCTTAGCACGTTGAGCCGGTCATCTAGTGAAGCTTGTCATCCCCCTCTAGACAACGGTTGGTCTTGGAGTTTTGGTCAGCAGTCATGCTCAGATCCATTCTCCTCTGGATAAACTTTAGAAAATTCTATATATTTGAATTTTAGGGATTCCCATCTTTGTCTACTTAAACAAGCGGATAACATTAACCATTTTTACTTTTATTCTTCCCCAGAACTTAGAATAACCTTGAATAGTATCACTTTATCACTGCAACATGTGTGATAACAATGGTAGCTCGAACTAAGGAAGCTCATGTGTCAAGCGTACTGCTTGGATTGCAAGTCCGATGAGTTTCTCTTTGCTCTCAAGCTTCTCATATATGTATGATCATTATGATGAAGGTTTGAAAATGATTTGATTGTTTTTATCTTTCTAGGTTATCGGGTTAAGAAGGTACCAAAGAGACATATGAGAACTAGGAGTTTCAAGACAATGGTAAGCACGTTTCTTCCCTCTTCTTCTGAAACCGTCCATTTTTTTAAACGTATTGTTGCTTGTTTGATTGTAGTAGGAGGTGGATATTGGACATGTTGGGATTAAGAAGAATGAGGAATTCGTACCAATGAATATCTGAATAAATGTTGATGCTGGCTTTAAGAATTTTTCTAACATCATGGATTTTTTTGCGAATGTTGACTTGAGTCTTACCACTCATGATTATCCTAACGCCGGAATACCCTTAGAGTTGGAAATGGAGTCCTTATCTCGGAAGCATGAAGTAGTGGGAGGATTTTTTGTGCCAAAACATCATGTGGACCTCTACATAAAAATACGAGAAAAGTATTGGGTATATCGCTACAACAAAGTTGGTGAAGAGTCATACTCATATTCTCGTAACAGCCGTCGCAGGACTCCTCCCTATTATTTCTGAGATGGATGACGCACTTCCATATGCGGCTACAGACTTGAAAATATAGGAATGGGATTGACTAGTTATGAGGGCCTCCGTTTCAACATAAACTGGTTGCTTCAGCATTTGGAGAGTGTCAGAGAGGCTCATGCAACATCTTTGGAAGAAGGGAAAGCATTGAAGGAAGAATCCTCCAAAATTGAAGAAATGGCCCGAGATCTGCTGACTCATTCAGAGAAGTATGATGCGAGATTGGGAAAATTAAATCATCGTAATTACCCTCTACTCATATATCTGTTTTAGGCCATATGATATGTAGCGAAACATTCATGTTATTATTATTATTTTATTTTATTTTGGGTTTTGAATAGTTTGAATAAAGAATATTTCAGATGAATGTAGTTGGTTTTGAATTTGAAAGTTTAAATATATGTTTTGAAGTTATATTGAACTTGTGAGAGAAATGATGAAAATGTTTTAGGCATAATATACCTTGAGCCATTTACCATTAATGACTGTCCCTACAACTTCTCCATTCATATTAACCACCTTGTAATACCCGCTCGGCATGGCCTTGGAGATTACATAAGGCCCTTCCCATTTTGGAGTAAATTTTGGAGCAGACATAGCTTGTAAGTACCAGATCTCCTACCTGAAACACCCGTGACTATACTTCCTTGTCATATGCCCTGGTGATCCTTTGTCGATAAGTCTCCTCATATTTCTCCTCTTTGGATCATTTGGATTTGAGTACATCTAAATCTGTTATTCGAGAATTGGGAATTTCAGACTCGTCTCAATAAACCACACTTTCTACTGCGATTCTGGCTGATGGATTTTAATTTCTATAGGCAGAATTGCATCGGCTCCATGCAAGAGAGAATATGGTGAGGTCCCTACAGAACTCCTTAGAGAACTTCTATATGCCCACAAGGCCATAGGCAATTGTTCGTACCATGTCCTTGGATGGTCATAAACAGTGCGGCTTAAAATTCTAATGAGAGTTTTGTTGGTGCTTTCAGCTTTCACATTTCCTTGAGGGTAGTATGGTGTGGAGAATATCTGCTTGATGCCATAACGTTTGAGTAACTTTCGCACACATTTATTTGCAAATTGAGTACCATTATCTGTTACGATGTGCTTTGGTACCCAAAATCTGCATATAATGTGTTTTTTGATGAAGGCCACTATTGTTGCTACAGTCGTGCTTCTGAGGGGTACTGACCGAGGTGTCAAACTCGTCAAAAATATATTCCTTACTTCTCTTACACTAACTAGTAAAATAATGATAAGCAGGCTCGTTCCTAAGGGAGAGTTGAGTCAAAGTTGTCGATTAAATTTCTGAAAATAAACTAATTCAAAGATACAAAAACAAATAAAATAATACGGTATGAGGATGAAAACGATTACAGATTCTTTCTCCACTAGTGAACATGAATACAAGTAAAATCTTCTTCAAAATACATTTACTAAAAACCCTAGACAAGTTATAAGTTCAACATGTCTACTAGACTCCAAGGTCACTTCGTAAAATAAGTTCTCTACTCGTTTCTAGCCAATCAATCCCCTTTGAATAAGCTCTCTAGTGTAACTTTATTGACCGGTATTTTCCATGAGTCGGGTTGATCCTAACAACATGTTCATAAGTTCGATATGTTAACTTAGGGTTACCTTTCACACATAAAAATCCACAACATCCCATTGCAACGTTGATGTTTCATGACTTTTGATTAAATCGCCGTAACAATTACAGATTACGGGTCAATTATCTAGCATTAGAATTATAAAAAAGATATCAATTGGCCACTTGAACACTCGCAAACAATTTTTATTATAAACACGGTAAAAGATAAACAATATAACAATATTAAAAAAAAAAGATTAACTCACAAAATCATATTACCTCCGTTTCAGGAAAAGAGTTACTATCACTTTTTCAAATTGGCCTATTTTTAGGCTAAAATGAAAAAATGATAGTAACACTTTTCCAGAAACGAAGGGAGTATCATATAGCTTTGAAGTCTTCCCTGATCAAACAAGTATTTAGCTACATAGCTACATATGTTGAAGGAGTTCATAACTAAATTCAAATTCAGTTATTTTAAGAATGTAAAGCACAAAAATTCGACAACAAAGAAAAAACCCAATTGTGGCTGATGGCTATATGGAAGTTGCTCGCTGTCGTTGGCGGTACGGTACTGGAATGCAACAATGTGAGATGATGGTGCTTGAGTATGTTGTTGGGTCGAGTTCGCTGTTGAAGCTACGAACTGATGGAACTCACTGGGGATGTGTTTCTGCCAAGATGGATGGTGATAGAACTGGTGGTCTGAAGAGAGTTTTGGAGAGGAGAAAAAGCTCCTCTCTGTTGATGTTGGAAACAAACGAAGGGGGTGTGTGGATCCCTTCTGCTGCCACTTTTATAACTTCTTTTACAGCTCAAATCCCTGTAGACTTTAACGCCGACTAAAACCCAACTTTCCTAATCTACTTCAACTTCTAAAACATGGCTTCAATCCATAGCCATTCATCACAGAATATCGACGGTATCAACAATACTTGTGAACTGTTTTCACGGCCAAAACTATTTCCAAAATTGAGAAAAATCTGTACCCAAATCTCCTTATATATCTCGGCTTCTAAAACTCTTTCCTAGCTCTTGTTATTTGCGACCCACTTCTCCTAATCCTCATCTTCGTCTATCAAGTCCGGAATCTTTGTGGTTAGCCGCGTTAGAAGTTGGCATAGTCGCACTGGTTCAAGCCTTTCCTCGAACATCTGTGGTGCATTTCTGTTTGATGATTCATGTAAATTGGTATTTTGAAAACCAAACTCTCTTTCCCTGCAAGTATCAACCATTCAAGTTCATTCATTCAAACAATCAAAGCAACCCATCAGATCAACATTCACTAAACACCACCATTCAACAACACCAACTATATCTTCTTTCTAATTCTTCAACCGGCAGCAGCACACTCTCTAATCACAACTTATCTCGAGTCCAAATCGAACAATAACTCTGACCCAAACTTCTTACTCACACCAGATATCAAAACCCTTATCTCTTTTTTGTTCTTCTCGGCTATCTTTCTCGCTGTAACAACCACTAAAACCCATTTTTCTTCTCTTTCTCTTAAACTCTTTGTGTTCCAGCCTTACATAATATGGCAGAGCTGCCATTTTTTCTCCATTGTCTTCTCGGCTACACAACCATCAAACCCAAATTTCCCCTCTCTGTTGCGTGTTTAAGCCAAAATTCCCATTGACATGAACAACCAATAATTTGACAAAATACAGTAAATAGAAAGATTTTAACTAACATTTTGATACAAAGAATCTTCTTTAAAATCAATTAATTAGAAAGGTTTCAATTAACCATTTATTTAATTATCAAATATTTGATCAAATTACAGTCTCTAACTCAATATTTAATTTATAATCTTTATATATATCAAAAATGAATCATGATAGTGAAACTTTTAAATAGTATCTAACACAATAAATACATACCTAATGATCTTTTCTTTCTTCTCTGATTACTCTTCCTTAGCCTATTCTTCTTTCAATTTTCCGACCCCCTCTCTGTTGAATGATCTCTTCTATTTATAGATTATCTAATGGGTCCCTCTTGTCCCGATACCTTCTTTCGTTCTCCTTATTATCTTTAGATCGGGATGATTGTATAGTTGACAGGTCATGCTCTTCACTTTTTTGGTCTGTTACCTTGTATGATTAACACGTACTCTTTGTTCTTTGAGAATCATCTTTGTCCCAATCATAGGTGTCAATCATGTGGTTAAAGTAAATAAAAGTAATTATTGCCTTTACTTTCCCGTTCCATTTTCATTTATTACTCTTACTTTCTCGTTCAATAAGCATTTAATGTTATCTGTTTCGATCAGTGTGATACTACTTTCCCGATCTTATGTGTCAATCATGCAGGGATTTATTCAGTCTTTCACATCTTTCATTTACTCGATCCTTTCATACGGCTTTGATTGTGTGCTTCTCGTTCTTCTTAGAACCACTGCTTCTTTCCTTAATCATCTTACACGTGTCGTCCTCATTTTATTTCCTAAAAACTTGCCCCCTTCTTCTTCTTTTTTCAAAAACTTTCAACCGTCGATCCAAGGTTTTGGAAAAAGTAGAAGAATAATTATTACCTTCCGTTTTACCATTACTTCTTTTTGCACGTTATGCGAGTTTTTCACAGGCAGTAACTTCTATTATCACATTTGTGTCAGTTACCTTTTTTCGAGGAAATCAAATCTTTGCCTGGATTAACACCTTTTCAAATTGTGACGGTTTCAATTCTTTTCTTTAAATATGATGCAGTCTTTTCCACTTCTGTCTTTACCTCTTAAAGTTGCTGCTCTTTATCTTCCTTGAACTTTTCAAATACTTTCGTTCTCCCAACTGTTCAGGAGCTTTTAGCATCAACCACATTTATTCTACTTTTGATCAAGTAATTGTTTATCTTCTTTCTCCATGTATATTGAGGATTTTAACCTCCAGTATCTTATTTTGATATTTAACCATGATTAGCTTTTAATAGATATGATTGAACTGATAGTTGCTTTTGATTTTTATGATTGTTTATTTATGATCTATGATGATTCCTTCATACATTGATCCTTTGAAATTTTCTTTTCAGATAAAAACATTTTGTCTTCCAGAAATCCCAATGCTGCTGGTGATCACCAAGACCGGAAGACCTTCAAGAATTCCTTCTTCTAGATATGCTGTGTCTCGGTCTGTTCGTAACCCAGCTCCTGATGCTTCTATAACTACCAGTTCTGCCCCCAGAAATAAGCGGGCTCATGCCACTTATAGTTATCGGTCGATGAATATTGAGGATTTTAAGAGAAGACATGCTCTTGAGGGATTTAAAGTCTCACTTTATGACAAAAATAGTGATGTACTGACTTTAAGAGCAATTCAGAGCTTTAACTATTCTTTCCATAGTTTATTAATTTTAGCTGGTGCTTTAAAGGCCGGACTTCGTCTCCCACTATATGAAGAAGAAAATCCTTTCCAGTTTGAAGTTCTTGCATCTCACGGTGATTCTCCTCATGGTCAAGCTCGATCCATTACACAATATAATGGAAATTGGTGGCGTATCCTTGATGAGTGTAGCCTCCGAAGTGAAGGGCGAACTAATCTTACTTGTTACGTTCCAAATTTTATAGAACGTGACAGTTATACAGTTGAAAATTTTCATTCTACATACGGAGATGGTGTCAGTATCAGGAATTTTGTGAAGTGGAGCGTTAGCCCTGTTTGTAAATGTCTTACGATATTTCCCTTATTATATGAGCGTTATCCCTGTTCGTAAGCTCGGGCCACAATGATGGAGCTATTGTTCAAGAACGAAGCAGAGAGGGTGAAGCGTGGAAATGATGATTTGCAGCAAGAAAATGAAAATCTCAAGCAGCAAAACAACTATATTCAACAACAACTTCAACAACAACAACAACAACAACAACAATAGCAACAACTTCAAAATTTTGAGGATCAAAATCAAAGGCTTCAAAATCAGAATCAAGGTTCGTTCCTTGCCCCTTAGTTCGTACCTATTTTGGGTTCGTACCTCTATAGGTTCGTACCATTTTGTTTTTTTTTTTTTTTTTTTTTTTTTTTTTTTTTTT
>JAJJMC010027464.1:2251069-2265552 GCA_023531435.1 Papaver californicum | reverse complement strand
CCATTTTTTTTTTTTTTTTTTTTTTTTTTTTTTTTATGATTTGAAATTCATTTATGGGATCAGTGGGAGACTTGGAATCCCTATTTAGGTTCGAGCGTAGGATGATTCAGTTGAACAATCATGCAAAGAAGTAAATATGGAAATGGAATTGGTTAAAGGGAAATTAGCACAGTTATTCGATAGTATTGAGTTGAATAGTTGGAGACGCAATAGAGCTGAATCGAAATATCAGGAAGCTCTGAAAAACTTTAACTCTTAAAGAAACAGAGTTTAAGTCTCTAGATAGAGGTATATGCTTGAGTTATATGCTTGTGTTGGTTAGGGTATTATATGGTTTATCTGATACTTATTCTGGTTTTCAGGGTTAGAAAAGAAGGTCAATGAAGCTAATGCACGAGCAACAATAGCAGAGGCTGAACTCAATGTTGCGAATAACACAATAACAAATATTACTGAAGAGTTGAAGACTTTGGAAAAGAAAGTAGCTGTTAGCATACTAAAACTTCGGGATTTGCAAACTCGTTTGAATGCTGAGACTTTTAAGCTCGAAGCTCGTGAACAGGAAATTGTAAAAGAACAATCAAAATCTGAGGAGCTATTAAAGGAATTAAATGCTGAAAAAGATCAAAGATCCTGCTTGGGTAAACAAGTAGAAAAATATCAGCAAAAAATTAAAGATCTTCAATCAGAAATTGATTACGGGCGTGCTTATACAAGTTGGGTGAGACAAGATGCCAAGGAAAAAATTGCAATGTCATTTAATGCTGCCTTGGATCGTGCTCAAGCCGATCCTTTTGTATTGAATGGTCGCGCTCCTGTCCCGAAGGTTCTTTCTCAACCATCCCGACGCACCAATTCCGAAGCCTAGTTGTACTTGTTCTTTGTTCTAATGTTCATAGCTGCATATTTTTATATTCTTTTCTTATGTCCCGATCCTTTTGTATCTTGAGTTTTGACATACTTTAGTTGGAACTTCATTTTGTGACTTTCTTCTGTTGTGCTTGGATATGCTTTTAATATTGTTCTTGCATAAGAGATGACATTTTTGAAATCTTTAGGTTAATCATATTGTTTCATGAGTACAATGGATCGAAGTATATATACCTCAAAACATGTAATTCGAGATCCCACACATACGAAACAAACCCGGGCCAGGGGTAAGATACAGGGTTGGTCCCGAACGTACTCTGAAAATGATAACCATAAATTAGGCATTCCTTCTTTATTAGAATCTCAGAATTATTAAAATTCTATAAGGACATTTACCTTTTTGTTGATATTACGATTGTATCGCTAATCGTAAGCGTTTTCCAGAATATGATGTTCCTGGAGTAATTGGATCATAATTGTCTCGCCAATCGAAGCGTTTTCCAGAATATGGTGTTCCTGGAATTGAATTTTGATTATGTCGCCAATCGTAGCGTTTTCCAGAATAAGGTGTTCTTGGAGTAATTGAATTTTTATTATGTCGCCAATCGTAGCGTTTTCCAGAATGAGGTGTTCCTGGAATTGACTGTTATTTTAAGTATAAATTCATAAAAAATCTTATCATCAGATAAAGTATTGAATAAAAATTTGTATACCTGTATTGGCCACCATAGATGTACTGTTAATCATGGATAATAAAGTTTTAAGTATTGTGCGTTCCATGGATGTTGTACGATTTCTCCTTGCATATTCCGAAGATAGTATGATCCTTGTCCCGCTATTGCTTGTATTATGTACGGACCATCCCAAGTTGGTGCGAACTTCCCAGCACTTTTGTCCCGATGGTATTCTGTGATTTGTCGTAAAACATATTGTCCTTGGACAAAGTTTCGTGACTTGACCTTTTTGTGGTAATTCCGTGCCAACTTTCTTTGATAATTTTCCATTTTCTGGAGTGCCACTTCTCTTTTTTCTTCTAAATCATCTAACTTTTGTAACATTAAATCTGAATTTAGATTTTTCTCCCATGCTTCTGTTCTAGTTGTAGGTAAAATGACTTATGTTGGTATAACTTCTTCTGTCCCGTAGGTAAGAAGGAATGGTGACTCTCCAGTGTATTCTTTTCTTGTGGTACGATACGCCAATAATGTGTTATGCAATTGTTCACACTATTGTTTGTAATGTCCATCCAATGTTTTCTTCAAATTTGTTGCGATTGTTTTATTTGTGGATTCAGATTGTCCATGACTCTGGGGATAGAATGGTGTGGATTTGTGTTTCTGAATGTTAAATGCTTCAAATAGCATATCAATGTTCTTTCCTTGAAATTGCTTTCCATTATCGGAAACTATGGCTGCTGGAATCCCAAATCTGCAGATGATATCTTCAAATAAAAATGTGAACACATCGATGTCTCTGATTCGAGCTAATGCTTTAGCTTCTACCCACTTGGTAAAATAATCGGTGGCCACAATTAAATATTTCCTCTTTTTGGTCCCTTCAACTAACGGACCAACAATATCTACTCTCCATTTCGCAAATGGCCATGGAATGAGTATAGAATTAAGCTCTGTGGCAGGTGCTTTGATTTTCTTTGCGAATCGTTGACATTCTTCACACCTTCGTACCATGTTTTCTGAGTCCTTAAGCATGGATATCCAATAATAACCTTGGGTTTTAGCTTTTAATGCGAGTGAACGTTTTCCACTGTGGTTTCCCGCATTTCCATAATGTATTTCTTTGAGTATCCGTAATCCTTCCTTTTGTGATAAGCATCGCAATAATGGCCCGAGGAATGATGTACGATACAAAATACCATCTCGAAGCTGGTAATTATCCGATTTGAGTTGAATTTTTCTCGTTTCTTTAGAATTTGAAGGCAATATTTTATCTTGTAGATATTGATGAATCGGAATCCTCCAATCTGGTTCATTTGGTTGATCATCTACTTGTTGAGGCATAGGTTCGGCATTTTGTATTGCGGGATCATTAATTTCTTCTATCACATCTTCTTTTATGTTATTAAGTGCTTTTATCTGTATAGATGGTTCATATATTCTTCCGACTTTTATAGCTGTGATATTAGGATCGTTTACCATGGAGGAAATGAATGCAGTGCATCAGCATGTCGAATTACCAATTGTGAATCACTTGTGAGTCGAACATTGCTGATTCCTAGCTCGATGATGAGTTTTAGAGCATGAACCATAACTTCATATTCTACTATGTTATTTGTATGTTCTTCAAACTCAAGACGAAATGAATGTGTCATTCGTCATCCCATTGGTGCAGTAATCACAATGCCAATTCCCGCTCCTTCCTTATTTCGGGACCCATCAACAAAGACTTCCCACCTTTGAGAATTTTTTGAGTTCAGAATATCTTGTGGGTCCTCTCCTCGGATCCTGGTAATCCTTTAACATAGATATACAAATAAAAAATGAATTATTAAAGTGATGAAAATTTTAATGAAAAAGTTTTAAATAAGTTAATTTCTTTTTTGTTCACCTATCGGACCTTGAATTTCATATTCTTCTTCAAACGGGAAATCCGAAAGGAAGTCAGCTAAAACTTGAGATTTTTATGCGGTTTGCAACTCATAAATGATGTTGAAAATTGTTCTAGCTGGGCGTTCCATTTTGCGATCCTCCATACTTTTCCTGTATTCTTTAATACTGATTGTAACGCTGCCTTGCTTGGGACACGAACATAATGTGTGAGAAAATAGGTACGTAACTTCTGAGTGGCAAAGACCAATGATAAAATGAGTTGTTCGATTTTAGCGTAATTTCTTTCTGCTGAATTAAGGGTTTTGCTGATGTAATATATTGGTTTTTCTATTTTCTCATTAGTAGTACCATCACTGCGCTGATTGCATCTTCCGTTGCCGCTATGTACAAAGTTAACATTTCTTCAGGTTCCGGTTTCTGTAATGCTGGTAATGTAGCCAGATGCATTTTTATGTTTTGGAATGCTTGTTCACATCGGTCGTTCCAATCAAATTTATTTTTCTTCTTCAGTATATCAAAAAAGGGTTTGCACCGTTCTGATGATCTAGCAATAAATCTGCTTAAAGTGGCCAAACATCCATTTAGTTTCTGTACACTTTTAATGATGTTGGGTGATGGCATATCTGTTATTGCTTGAATCTTTGCTGGATCAACTTCAATTCCATTTTTTTTAACCAAATAACCCAAAAAACGTCCCGAAGTAACACCAAAAATACACTTCTCCGGATTAACTTTCATCTTGTATTTTCATAATGCACCAAAAATTTCAGTGAGGTCTTGTAGATGATTGATAGATAATTTACTTTTTACCAACATATCATCCACATAAACTTCTATAATTTGCCTGATCCAAGGTTTGAATATTGCATCAACCAGTCGTTGATATGTTGCTCCCGCGTTTTGTAATCCAAATGGCATCCTGGTATAGCAATACAACCCCCGTGGAGTGAAGAATGCTGTATGTTCTTGATCAGTTTCTGCAAGTGCAATCTGGTTATATCCCGAATGACCATCCATAAAAGATAATGCCTCATGGCCTTCTACAGCATCTACCAACTGATCAATGTTGGGAAGTGGATAACTATCTTTCGGACATGCCTTATTTAAATTGGTGAAGTCTATACAGATTCTTACTCCACCGTTCTTTTTTGGAATGATCACCATATTAGAAATCCACGTTGGATGTCGTACTTCACGAATGAATCCTGCATTTAAAAGCTTTGCTAACTCTTTTTTTCTACTGGATCGTGATACTCCGGTGCAACCTTACGTATTCGTTGTCGAAATGGTATAGCATCGGGACGTATTTGTAATTCATGTTGTACAATATTTGGATCTATCCCGGGCATGTCTTCCATGTTCCATGCAAATATATCTACAAAATCACGAAGTAGCTTGATCAAACTTTGCTCCATGTCTTCTTTCATCAATGTTCCAATTCGCACTTGTTTAGGCAATTCTGTAGTTCCAATATTTACAATTTTAGTTTCTTCTACAGAAGTGAAAATTGGTTTAGGATTCCCGATCGAAGTTGGAGTTCCCTTTAATTGCTATGAGGATCCTTCGAACTGCCGATTTGTTGAATTTTCTTGATTCTTACTGCTTTCTCCTAATTCATTTGTTGTTTTTTGTTTGATGTTTCTTTTCAAGTATTGATTTATCTCCTCTTCCTTTGCTTTGATTTTGCGGTCTTTCTTCCTTTCCCGCTGTTGTTGTTCCCGTTCTTCATTCATTCTTACTTCTGCCATTATACAAAAATTTGCATCATCTTGATCTCCCTTGATCTCCATTTCTCCTTACGGTGTTGGAAACCGCAAATATTGATGATAAGTTGAAATTACACCTTTCAGCTGGTGTACCCATCGTCTCCCGATTATTGCATTGTACGGGGATGGAGCATCTACTACGCTGAATCTTGTCAAGATGTTAATTGGTCTAGCAGATACTTCCAAATCAATATCTCCTTCGGGTCTTGAAGCCATTCCATTGAACCCATAAATAACATATCGGGACGGGATTAACTGATCTTTTTTGAGTCCCATTTTGCAAAATGTGTCATGAAACAACACATTTAAAGAACTTCCCCCATCCAAAAGAATTTTTCTAACGTTCCACCCTAACATTAGCAATGTAAGAACCAAAGGATCATTATGCATCTCAATTTCTTGATTTACTTCATGTGCCGAGAAAGTTAAAGGGGATGCCATCCAATCTTCCCAAGCTTCCGTTATTCTTCCTGATACTTTAAAAATTTCATGCTCCCGAATCCTCTTGCATAACTTTTTATTGATTGCAGCGTTCATATCTGTATCTCTATCTTCTTAAAATGATATCATATTAATGGTTTGTTCGTTATACGGGATATGCACTGCCTTGCCTTTGTCTGGTCTTGCTATTGGTTCGTGCCTTTGAATGAATTCTTTCAACTCTCCTGCATCAATCATTCTTTGTACCAGTATAATAAAATTCCTGCAATTATCTGTTGTGTGCCCTTTATAACTGTGGTACTCACAATAATCTTTTGAATGTTGTGTGAACTCAGGCTGATTGCCTCTTGATGGTGGCCACTGAAAATCTGGTTTATTTTTTATGATTTCGAATAATTCAGAATATGATATATTGAGTTTTGTGAACACTCTTTCTTGAAATCGCTGAAATTTTTGCTATCCCCTTGCCGTGGGCGTTTTGATTCTCTTGGTTCATATTTATGAGGGAATTTCTTTTTTTGTTCTGGTGATACTTCGATTGAATTTGTCCTTTTTATGTTTCTTTGATTTCGCGAATTACTTCTCGGACCTTGTTCTTGCACATCTTGCAATCTTGCACATGTTTTATTATTTCCCTGAGCTGTCCCTCAGTTTTGGGATTGTTACGATGAATTTCAATAAAAAGTTGACATCTCCGATCAGCGATTCCCCACTTATAATGATTGATCGCTGTACTTGAATCTACATCTCCAATTGCTTGGAAAATTGTATGCCATCGGGCCGTATATGACCGAATCGTCTCTTCTGGCCATGATGTAAGGGAATATAGTCTGTCCACTCCCAAATCAATGGGCTTGTTGTACATGTATGCCTCGAGAAATTTCCTGACTAATTGTGAGTAACATTGAATAGAATTTTCTGGCAATCTGTCATACCATAACAATGCTGAACCTTTCAAACTCGATGGGAAACATCGGCACATTATTGCTTCGTGTCCATCCCATCGTGACATCACTCGATTATGATATTTTAAGTGTGAGGTCGGGTCCTTCGTACCATCATAACATTCAAATACAGGGATACTGTATTCTCTTGGCAATGAAACACATGTCAACTATTGAGCTAACGGTGTTCGTTTGGCTTCCTTCAGCACCTCTTCAATTCTTCCTCCTTCTTTATTTTTTAATCCTTTTATTTCTTCTTTCATTTGCTCCATAGCTTCAATACATTTTTGCCATTGTGCACGTTGAATTTCTTGATTTTCCCGTTGCCTCCTAGCCCGGGATGATGATCCTGCTAATACCATTCTCTGGTCTTGATTTTCCCTTTCATTTTTGGGTGCATGCCTTCCAGAAATTGCTTCTTGACTTCGTGACCCTGTTGCTGCTAGTCTTTCCTCACGTTGAATCGTATTTTTCAAAGCTTGATTTTCTTTGGTTAATAATGCAATTTGATCATTACTGGCTCTTTGTTCTCTTCTTATTTCATTCATTTCTTCCAACAGATTTTGAAGATGATTTACTTCATTCGTGAATTCTCATGATGTGACGATTTATTTTGAATAATGATATTTGGTGTTAATTCCTGATTAGGTGTATGATTTCCTAAATTACTCTGTTGTTGTTCTGGTTCACTCTCTTCTTCCCTTTGTCTGTAATTTTGTATGTCGTTACTGCCTTGATTTCCGGAGCCTGCTTCTTGAGACATATTTCTTCTGGATTCTTTGTTTCTTGATTGTTTCTTTTCTCTCTTGAATTCTAATGATCTTTAAAAAATTAGTCACATAATTTCTTAACAGATTATTCAATAAAGAAAGAGTCAGATACTACCTTCTAAAAATCTATCTATACTTTTAGTAAAATAACTTGTATCATCTACCATGAATCTTTTAAAATTCATATAAAAGGAAATCAAACATTTAAACAGATCCATTCAAACTTAAAACTTTTTCTTTTCAATGACATACAATTTCCCTTTTGCATATCACATATAGGTTATTATGCAATAGAAATCACTTGTTGGCAAAGATTAAATTAAGCCAGAATGTTGCATAGAACTATCAAATTCTTTACACTAAATTTCTTTACTTTTTGAAATACATATATAACAGAAAAATCCATTTTTCTTGAACAGGTAGGATAAATCCTTTGACACAGTCCCTGTTTCTAGCGCCAAATTGTTTAAGCCAAAATTCCCATTGACATGAACAACCAATAATTTGATAAAATACAGTAAATAGAAAGATTTTAACTAACATTTTGATACACAGAATCTTCTTTAAAATCAATTAATTAGAAAGGTTTCAATTAACCATTTATTTAATTATCAAACATTTGATCAAATTACAGTCTCTAATTTAATATTTAATTCATAATCTTTATAAGTATCGAAAATGAATCATGATAGTGAAACTTTTAAATAGTATCTAACACAATAAATACATACCTAATGATCTTTTCTTTCTTCTCTGATTACTCTTCCTTAGCCTATTCTTCTTTCAATTTTCCGACCCCCTCTCTGTTGAATGATCTCTTCTATTTATAGATTATCTAATGAGTCCCTCTTGTCCCGATACCTTCTTTCGTTCTCCTTATTATCTTTAGATCGGGATGATTTTATGGTTGACAGGTCATGCTCTTCACTTTTTTGGTCCGTTACCTTGTATGATTAACACGTACTCTTCGTTCTTTGAGAATCATCTTTGTCCCGATCATAGGTGTCAATCATGTGGTAAAAGTAAATAAAAGTAATTATTGCCTTTACTTTCCCGTTCCATGTTCATTTATTACTCTTAATTTCCCGTTCAATAAGCATTTAATGTTATCTGTTTCGATCAGTGTGATACTACTTTCGATCTTATGTGTCAATCATGCAGGGATTTATTCAGTCTTTCACATCTGTCATTTACTCGATCCTTTCATACGGCTTTGATTGTGTGCTTCTCGTTCTTCTTAGAACCACTGCTTCTTTCCTTAATCATCTTACACGTGCCCCAAACTCTCCCTAGCAAAATCGGCTTATCACGGGACTACAACTAAAGATACAAACGACAAGACTCTTGCAAAGAGCTAAGTATCCTTTATTTCTTTGATTTAAGATTTTCTCTTGCTCTAATTATTCTTGTTTGTATAAGTCATGAAAAGGACTCTTATTGAAAGGTGAACAGGATAAAATGCCACCCACTAAAACTATTGGAATGACTGGCGCAATTATGCATTGGCGCGTATAACAAATTACGCCCAATGAATAACCTGACGTGTGACCCATTCCGATTGCTACTTTAAATTTGAATTCCTGATTGACTTATACATTTACGCAAGATTCAATAATTGGATGAAAGATAGTTTAGTAATCAATTTATCATTTTTGGTTAAAACACATGAAATGATATTATTACGCTAATGTGTGCTTATGTATAAGTTTTGCAACAAGAAGTAACTGAAGTACTTTTCTTAAGAGTTTTTCTTTAAACAACTCTCAAGAAAAGGGGGGAAGTTGTTGGGGAAAAAATGATGTTCGCCCGAAGTGACATCATCACGTCCTGAAGCGACGTCATCACATCCCGAAGCAACGTCATCATCCCGACCGTTCTAGCTTGTTCTGATGCTATCCTGTCCCGAAGTGACGTCATCATTTCTCACAGTGACGTCAGCAATTCGCGTTACAGCTTGTCCTGATGCTATCCTGTCCCGAACATGCTGTCCCGATCCGGTCATTTTCCGCTGGACCAAGTCAATCACGATGGACCAACTCAATCCCGCAAGACAGGTCCGCAAGCCAGATCCACAACCCGTTCCTGCAAGCCAACCAGACTAGCCTAGACTGTTTGAAGGAAAGCTGGATAAGAAGATAAGGTGTACAGGTGGACCCACATGGAGTTGCCACTTCACCAACACATTTGACACGTGGAAGCATTCTTCAAATGGCACATCATAGGGGACTTTCGGTTAAAAGAGGGAAAGAAAGGACGGAGAGGGGATCGACCTCTTCTTCTTTGGAAAAACTTCATCTGACTGTAAAAAAGGGAGAGCTCTAATGGAGCTTCATCTCACTGTAACCTCAAAATTGATCAATAAAAACCCTCACAACTTCACTACCCGTGGACGTAAGCCATTAAGGGATGAACCACGTTAAATGATTTGTGTTCAATTTCTCTTATTTAATTTTGGTTGTTTTGGGTTGATTCAAATTTCTGCCCAAACATTGCGAATCAATTTCAGCAACTTCTCATACTTCTTTTCTTGTCCTGAGTTTCGATCAACCACACTTTCTTATAATTACAAACAAACTCTCTTCACCAAATCTTAATATGACCTGAACCCCTTTCAATCTCCACCTGTAGTTTCTCTCGACCACCACAAACTCCACCGGCAACAACTTCACAATAACAAATACTCACTCTTGATCTAACTGAAACAGCGCCAACCCTTTCTTTCTCGGTCTCACTTGATCAGAGCAATAAAAGAAGAATAATTTGATCGTTTGACAACCTAGTTTCTAAGTCTAGTAGAAAAGTGGGGTGGGCCTTATCCATGGGCTAGCAGGTGGCTTTAGTTAGGGCTGTACATGGTAACGGGTTTCCACGGAAACCCGGAAAAACCGAACCGAATAGGATAAAAACGAACCGAACCGTTTTTTAATGGAACAGTTATAGAAAAAAAGTGTGAAAACCGGTAGTTACGGTTTCGGTTTTGGTTTACCCAAAAACCGAACCGTTATGCCATGGAAAACCGACTATTTAGAACCGTTGATCTAGATTTTGATATATCTAATCTAACCCCTTCATTACCCTGATATATAAATGCATACCCTAAATTCTAAACCTAATCCTCTTTCATTTTTCAGCAGCTAACTTCTTCTTCCTCCATTTCTTCCTCGTTGATCTAGTCCCATTTTTTTGAAGAGGTTCAGATTTCTCTTGCAAAACACCATCACCAGGAACCAATTAGTGAATCAGCAATCACTAATCAGGTATGATGTATCACAACTATTCACTTTCTTTTCTTTTTACAACCATAAAGATATGTGATCAGACAAATAGTCCTCGATATTTTGCTGTAGATATGAATATTTAAGATCAAACCCATGATTATATCATCAAGTTTATATCTGTATTTAATCTGATTTTGTCATCTAATCCATAGTTTTCTTGATCTGTTTAATTTGATTTTTCCTTTATGGAATGTTGATGATCAGGTGACTGTTGCATATAACAAGGATACTAGTCATAACAAGTTGAATTTGGGTGTTGGTGCTTATAGAACTGAGGTTCTGATGATTCAAGCTCTGAGGATGTGATTTTTTTTTATCATGTCTAATATATAATTTCACTTAGCTATATTGGTTCTTAAACTTGTTCATGTTTGAGGAGTTGTTCACGTTTCTTTTGTTTATACTACACTTATTGATTATGCCATGTTTGTGCAACTGTACAGTATTGTGATTAAAATTCTAACTTGCACCACCAGTTTGTCTCACTTGTGTTTCTTTCCATTGTAGGAACCTCCTGCTAAGGCACCCCAAGCAAAGAAATCCCCTGTACCTGCAGCCAAAAAGAAAGAATAGTCTAGTGATAATAGCTCTGATGAGAGTGAATCTGATGATGAGGTTTGTTGTGTTTGATTTTTCATATTGGTTTTATTGGGTTGGTTAATGTATTGATAAAAAAATCCACTGATGTAACAGCCAGTTGCTAAGAAAGCTGTTGTTCCTACACCAGCAGCAAAGAAACAAGAATCCAGTGATGACAGTTCAGATGATTCTTCAGATGAAGAGGTAAAAATAGCCAGTGCATGTTTTATACTGTGTAGATGTAGTTATGTGCTGCTTATGATTTTTATTTGCTTAAGAAGATTTTTTTTTGCTGTGGTTGTGGTCCAACTTATGGTTTGACAGTGTAGAGATTCATTCAATTATGCGGGAATACTTTTAGTAACATGCACCAAGTAGGGATCGCTTATATGTCTTATGTTTTTTGTTCCTTAAAACCTATGTGATGAACTGTTAAGTTAGAGGTTTCAAATTGGCTTCTTGACATAATGCCTTTTCAAGTTTGCCCGAACTTTTAATGTCTATCATCATTTCTGTCTCTTGTTTCCCATAATATCTTACTGAATTTTATTCCACTGCTTGTTCCTTCAGGAAGCTAAACCTGCTGCAAAACCTGCTGCCAAGAAGGAAAGTAGCTCTAATGATATCTCTGATGAGAGTTCTGATGAAGTACCTGCCGAACCTGCTGTTGTGAAAAAGGTATATATTGCATAAAGCTGTAATAATCAATTTACAAAATGATTTTACTATTAGGATTGATGTTTATTTATTCACACTTAATTCTATTACTAGGCACCTGCTGCCAAAGAAAGCAGTTTTGAATCTGATGACTCTAGCGATTATAGTGAAGATGAAAAGCCTGCAAAGACCCCTAAGAAAGAGGTAAAATCATATTTGTGATTCCCTTACCTGATTTGTGAGTTTAGAATGTTAAAGCACATTGGACTATATTTTGGACATGCTCTGATTGATTACTTGGTTAATTTGTAGGCCAGCAAAGACTTTGATGAAGAAATGGAAGAGGCTGATGCAACACCTGCCAAAACAGTAATCATTTTTCCTTACCTGTGGAATTATAATTTTCTAACCCATTTTGCAATTGGAACTTATTTGGATGTTTTTATATTGTAGCCTAAGACCCCTGCAACTCCTCAATCCCAAAACTCCGGAGGAGGATCGAAACACTTTTTGCTGGGAATCTATCATTTTCTATCGATAAACCTAATGTGTGAGTATATTGTTAATGAGAAATTTCAGTCTTTCTGACCTTTGGAAAATATTATTGTCTCAACTCTCTCCTATCTTGGTGTAGGATTGAGTTTTTTAAACAAGATGGGCCGATTGTTAATGTGCGTTTCTCCTCAGACGAGGACGGAAGGTTCAAAGGATTCGGTCATGTTGAGTTTGAAACAGAAGAAGGTGCAAAGAAGGTAGCCTTCCCAGCTTATGCTCTCTAGGACTTGTTGAAAACCTTTTTTTTCTTTGAATCATTCCAGTGAACTATTTACTCTCTTCAAGCAGTTAAGTTGAATGGTCAGAACTTGTTGGGACGTCCTGTCAAACTTGATTTTGCTCGTGAAACTCTCATTTGCAAACCTATCAGTGACAGTGGGAGTTCTCCTGATAACATTCTTGTTACTGATTCTTATAGTGGCAAACCTAATCAGTGGTGAAGCTCTTCGCAGCACACGGGTTACAGATTCTATTTCAGCAACTTTTAAGGAAAAAAGTAATCTTGATGCCGTCAATGTTGGACCTCCTGACAGTGCAACGACTGATTCTTTTTTGGGAATGTTAAATGCCAAATCTGATTATCAGGACGTGAATAATGAATTTATTTTATTTATACTGGAACTTAATGAGAATGAATTTATTTTATTTATTTTTTTAATTTTTTTTGAATTTTGCATTGTCAGTTTCACCAAACTGACACAATCAACCGGTTAATCGAAACCGACTGGAAAAAACCGAAACCGAGAGAAAACCGAGTAAAACCGAACCGGCGGTAAATGGAACGGTTATGGAAAAATAAATAGAAAACCGACTATGTCGGTTTTGGTTTTGGTTTGGCACAAAACCGAACCGAAACCGGCCATGAACAGCCCTAGAATTGACTTGTTATAGCAATGTTTTATGAATAAGAAGGTTTCCCCTAGTAATATTGTTTTACACACAATTGAGACTTGTGTGCTTGCTAGTTTCGACTACATCAACGCCCAATGTTGCCAAACAATGGATTTAGCTCTGGCGTCACATGACTCCAAAGTACCTAAGAAACTCAAAAACAAATATAAAATACGAAATTTAGAAGAAAATTAGCAAAGAAAGCATAATCAATTGATATTAATTAAAGATTTTTAGACACATATCAAATTCCTCCACACTTAGACTTTGCTAGTCCTCAAGCGAACTATACGAAACTAATCTTAAGCTAAACTAAACTAAAATACAATAACTCTCTTTCGTTGAGAATACGGTTACGTTTAACATGTGCATCAAGCCTTTAAATCCCTAGGTGTCCCTAGTGGACGAGTTATAGTCTCGTGAGGGTTTACGAGAGATATACTCACAAAACCTACTCCAACTTCAAATATTTTAAAGCACATGCATCCAAAGAGCTATGAGGACATAAAATTTCTGCACACTAATAATAAGAAGTTAGATGTATCAAATAACATTATTCTCATGCTTAGCTCTTAAGTTAGGAGAAAACCACCATATGAAAGAATTCAGGTTCGAGAACGATCAAATGTTCCGATTTCTGCCTTACCAATAGGGTTTTATGAATTTGCACTCAAAAGACGCACTTTATGGTTCTCACTTGTGCAGGCAGGAGTGAAGATAGAAATCTTGCACACGTTGAATAATGGGAAGGAAAAACCTTCTGAATTATATTTGAATATCTCATAGAAACGTGGGAAGGATAGTACATGTTTTCTGAAGATCTCTAAAAGAAGAAATCGACCACTATGCGAGGATGGAAATGCTCACTCACCTTCTCACCCAATATACAACCAACACCACTCTCACAGCGTCTTATAGAAACGTCTTCGGCTTCGGCTTCAACTGTAGATGGTGAACTCTTGAACTTCATAGAACTTCGACAATTTCTAACTTTTTTCTTCTCAATTCCTTGTTGCTTGAAATTTCTTTATAGATTTCTTCTTTCCTACGGCCTTAAAGAATAAATACAAAAACAAACATACACTAAAGCAATAAAAACAAATATTACTATTTTTTTCTGATTATATATATATATATATATATATATATATATATATATATATAT